>JAFFST010003824.1:637-17639 GCA_022414735.1 Noturus placidus | reverse complement strand
TATACACAGTATATATATATATATATATATATATATATATAACCCTAAACAAAGAGTCAGAAAGTGGGTGAGGTGTCAGGATTGATTTGGGGTAGGTGGAGCTTAAAGCCTTTGTATGATGTGCACTGCATTAATACCCACAAGAATTTCCTTTATGTAGAGATTGTAGAATCTACATAAACATTATTATGTGGAATATTTTGAGGATTCACCAACATGAAAGGCTTTATTATATTATATTGGCTCTATAAATATCAATTCTACTGCTATTTCCTGAAGATAAAGTGGTTGTTTGGTTGGTTTTAAAAAATCTGTTGTTCTTTTTCGTTTGTAGAAGAGTGGCATTAGCGTCCGTGCTCCATGTTTCCATTCCTTCAATTTTAACCTTAGCGGCCCTCACAGCACTTTACATTGTTTCTCATTCACCCATTCACACACACTTACACACCAGTGGTAAAAGAGCTGCTATGCAAGGTGTTAGCTTGCCATCAGGAGAAACTTGGGGTTCAGTGTCTTATCCCAGGACACTTTGGCATGTGGAGTCATGCGGGCCGGGAATCGAACCTTCAACCCTATGATGTAGGGATGTAGGTAGTGGACAACTCGCTCTACCACCTGAGCTTAGAAGTAAACAGCACAGAATAAAATGATTAATAGGATTTTTTTAAATAATTTGAGTCTGCCTGAAAAAGGCCAGATTAATGTTTAACATATGACATTAATGTAGTAATGTCTTAACATCTGAAGAATTTCTTTGCGCTGCATTTTCTTCTTATTTTAATTTCACCAAGCCATCTTTGTTGACTTTTTCAGGGTAAGCCCTATGTGTTTGATCGAGTTCTTCCTCCAAACACAACCCAAGAGCTGGTCTACGATGCCTGTGCTAAACAGATTGTTAAAGGTATGATGTACTGAAAATATATGATTAAGTTTTGTTTTTTGTACACATGTGACAATGAACGAATAATTTTTCGAGTCATTATGTTGTAAGAATTCCATGCAGTAATGCTAAATATAGAGTGGATCTAATAGGTTGTGATGGGAAGTTCGGATCATTTTACCGACACGGATCTTTGAATCTCTTTCAGCAAAATGAACGACTAATTTTTCGAGTCATTATGTTAATTTAGCAGAATATAATTAAAATAAAAATTAAAAATAAACTATAGGCTAATGGAGTGAAGGCCAAATTAGTAGAAACAGAAATGATTAATTAATTGCTTAGTTGGGTCTTCAGGCTATGCGGTTTGTTAGTACACCTCACCTCGCGATCCGAGTCGCTCTTTCTTTTTGTCACGTCACATTTGTCACGTCTGTTTCCCAGAAACAGAAATGATTCGTTCACATCTCGAGTCTTCGGTTTTGAGTCGTTCGTTCATCCCGTGACCGCCCCATAGGCTGAATGCAATGGAGCTGTGATGTGATGAACGAATGACTCGAACCCGAGGACTCGAGAGATGAACTAATCATTTCTGTTTCCTGTACAGATGGAGATGTTGAAGTGCATGCGCGGTCAACACAAGATGTACGAATCACTCTCTGAGACAAATCGTTGTTTGTTCAAAATGAACGAATCGTTCATGAACGACACATCACTACTAATACGTCTACTCACCCCTGTTAAAAATACACCAAGATAAATCATTTCAGAACCTGTTCTACCCTTATTGTGAAATTTAACCTATTAATTAAAATAGGAAAACAATGGTTGCACTAATAATGGTAGCTTTGCTTGTATTTCCTCATTTGTAAGTCATGTTAGATAAAAGCGTCTGCTAAATGAATAAATGTTAATGTAAATGTCAGGAAAATGCTATAGGAACACCTGTGCTTTGATTATTTGGGGGTAATCAGTCACTTAAAATGATGTCAGGTCTATACTAATTAGTAATTAACATGAGCAAAGCTATTACTGCAAAGCTGCCATTGTTGGGCCCTTGAGCAAGGCCCTTAACCCTCTCTGCTCCAGGGGCGCCATATCATGGCTGACCCTGCTCTCTGACCACAGCTTCCTGACAGGCTGGGGTATGTGAAGAAAATAATTTCACTGTGCTCTACTGTATATGTGACCAATAAAGACTCATTATCATTACTCATTATATGGAAGATTTTGGCCTGAGACGTTAGAGAATGCTCTCTACCACCATTATCAAAACACATCCTGAGGGAAAATCTCTCGGAAGAACAATGTCTATCCGTCCAGTACAATTCCAGAGACTGTAGAATCTGTGCCAAGTTGCGTTAAAGCTGTTCTAGTGGCTTGTTGTAACTCAACACCTTGCTAAGTTAGGTTTTTCCGTTAATTTGTCACCTCTCTGTATGTAGTTAACATTGTCGACTAACAAATAACTAAGATTAAATGTGACTCATTATCTCACCTGCTGTGCAGATGTTCTTGATGGATACAATGGAACCATTTTCGCCTATGGCCAGACATCATCAGGGAAGACTCATACAATGGAGGTAAAAAAATGTTCGAGACATTGACTCCAATTAAATACTTTTGGATTGTGAAATGGTGACTCTAATGACCCCAGTGAAATACTTATATTCTCAGTTGAGTTGCTCTCAGAGTATGAACATGTCATGAAAGATCAAATCATAAATCCAAACAGGTGTCTCTTTACAAACATAATATATTATAAAATATAGGTCTCGGCTTTCCATATAACTGTTACAAGCATATTACTCTGTGTAGTCTTAGCAATGCAATGCAATGCTAAGTTTTTTTATTAACTTAAAAAAAAATTGTTCAATAAAGTTTCATTCTAACAGCCTAGTGTTGCTTCATCAGTTCCTCAGAAATCCCTTAAAAGTCCTGCGTTGAATTTTACAATGAGTCGTTTCCTTTTCAGAAAAAGAAAAGGTTTCATGTGGAACGTACAATCATTAACCATCCTAAGAATCCTGGAGGAAACCATTTGCATAAAAGTGTAAAAGTGGTAGCTTGGGTTTTCAGAGGATCCTTTACTCCCTGCCTCACAACCACCCGAGTAAAAGGCGTGGTGATGATAGAAACCATTGGCTTTGCTGTGATTGGTACTGTGGCCCCATGACCAAACAAAGTCCTTGGGTGAAAGAAACCATTTTATTAAAAAGGCCGGATGTGCTGTTAATACAGTGCAGGTTCTATTAAATAGTACTTGAGGTCTTCAATGACCCATCCTATTCCATGGTTGAGTGTTGATGTTCAGTTGGACACAATATTTTGGATGTTGGGGGATGTTTTTCTTTGCGTAATCCTTGGTAAAGAGCTCTGTTGAACACTCTGTTAAAAGTATTGGTCTACAACAGGAAATGTTAATCTAGGCTGGAGAATGGTTATTGTGGTTAAGGCTGTCTTCAGTGGTTGGAATGTAATATTATCCTTTTAGTCCAGTGCTTCTCAAAGTGGGGTAGGTGAAGCATAGCCAAGGGTGTGTGATGATGTTTTATTATTATTTTTAAATGCTACAGGGGAAATCATAACCCACCATTATAAATGTATTATATTTATTATTGGATTCTTATAGTTATTAACCTGTTAAATTGCTGACATGTTTTGGTTTCATTCAAAACGTTATTAACCCAAGGGATCCCTATGTTGTTGGTTACGAAGTCTTGCGAACATTGTGAATGTTGATTTAAAAAGTTGGCACCACACCCAGGTTGTTTTCCTGACTTACACCCAGGTTGTTTTCCTGCCTTGCGCCCAGCATTCCCACAACAGCCTCCGGATCAACCACCACCCTGAACAGAATAAAGATTTAATGAGCAGGAATGAATGAAAGAAATTGCATAATTGGATTCTAGCTGATGTTTCATATGCTGCAGTACAATCGTGAGGCCCAAACCCGTGTCCTGATTTAAATGATTTCGATTTTCTCTTTACATCTCTGGCCTTTAAAAGCACAGCCAGGGCTAAAATAACAACAAGGTGTGACTACATCGCAGGGCTCACAATATCCCACATGGTATGTGCCAATTGGTAGCAGCTGTTTCCCTGGAAACAGACCACTTTTTTCATTGAGCTGAATACAGAGTCAGATGAAAACATCTGTATGTGCCATCTAAATATCATATTATATTGATGGTGCCATAAACCAATCTAAATACATTTTATTTTATATCTGTTATATTAGATTTATTTTTTCTAAATGGTCGCAATGTTTTATTGTGTTACATATAGGATATGACATTTAGAAATGAAACAAATTTTGTTAAATATGTGATGAAATATTCACCTCCAGGAGTCAAATACATATTTCTTGTCTCAGGCTTTGACAGTGAAACCATGCGGTGGAACGGTTTGAAAAGTTTTTCACTAAAATCTTCCCTCATCATCCTTATGTCCTGTTTAAAAAATACTAATTATTATTATTATTATTATTATTATTATTATTATTATTATTATTATTATTATTATTATTAATAATAATAATAATAATAATAATAATAATAATAATAATAATAATAATAATGTGTTATAGACATGTATTACCCTTTTTTTGGCTTTCTATGTTTCATGGCTTTGTGAAATGTTTCTGGTTCAGGAATGAAAAATAAATATAATATGAGTTCAGGCCACACCTCACTGATTTTTTACGGATTTTAAGTGTAGCTAATGATATATTTAAATGTCATCTGTTTTCCTGCACATATTGTACAGTATTACTAATTGTAGATTATATCCGGCCTGTTTTTCCACTTCCAATCAGGGGAACCTCCATGACTCAGAGCGTAAGGGCATCATTCCTCGCATCTCTCAGGACATCTTTGACCACATTTACTCTATGGATGAGAACCTTGAGTTCCATATCAAGGTAACGCAGACAAACCAACAAAGACCTCCTTTAAAATCCATAGCATCCTTTGCATTGTCTGCTGTTTGTCTGTATGTATATAGAGTCTATATTTATTTGTATATTTTAGCTGGTGTGTGTGTGTGTGTGTGTGTGTGTGTGTGTGTGTGTGTGTGTGTGTGTGTGTGTAAAGAAACATAGACACAAGGTGTCTGTATTGGCCATATGTGTGTGTCAATTCCAATAATATTCCATGTCACTGCTCTCATGCTGCCTCCTAATGGTCTATTAACATTAGTGGTGTTAATGTTCTGATGGGGCTCACATTGACCTCTCTCATCTTTTATTTTTGTATTAAAAGTGAACAATACTAAAATTACTAGTGAACATGAACATGTATTTTAAAGCATTTTTAAGAGAACAGATATCATTTTAGGTCATCTTAAGCATATATTAACAACAAGAATAATGAGAGCTTTTGAGTATCTGTTCCTATGATGCTGAAGATTGAGATTAAAATTTCATATACTGAGATATTTTTAAATTACAATGCGTTGAGATACCGTATATATTGTGCAATGATTAATTTTTTTCTGTTTCGGTTTAGGTATCCTACTTTGAGATTTACTTGGACAAAATCAGAGACCTGTTGGATGGTGAGATAGAGCTTCATCTTGATTATTTATATATATATATATATATATATATATATATATATATATATATATATATATATATTTAATTATGTATTTACATGAGATATTATAGTGATTAATTTTAAAATGGGCACATGTAGAATATTTCATTAAGATTTATATTTCTGATTGATTTTAGTTTCGAAAACCAACCTCGCTGTACATGAAGATAAAAACAGGGTACCATATGTCAAGGTATGTGAAAATAGTTTTACTGCATAATTGAGATTGTTATTAAAGCACAAATGTATGTACATAAAGGGGGCACTAAGACCTTTATCCACAAGAATCAGCACAGGTATGATACTGTATGTGTAAGTACAGTATACAGTGCTGTAAAAAAATATTTGCCCCACCCTGATTGCTTGTGTTTTTGGTGTACATCTCATAGTAAATTGTTTCAGAAATGAAAACAAAATTGAAGATAAAACAAATGCACTCTGAGTAAATACAAAACACAATTTTTAAAAGATAGTTATTTATTGAAACAAAAAAGTTATCCATTACCAACTGGGCTTGTGTGAAAATGTATTTTCCCCCATAGTTTCTAATTCCCAAAATCTATGAAACTGCATTAATAATGGGGTTCAGCTGGACTAGATGCAGCCAGGTCTGATTACTGCAAACATTACATCACATTACATTACATTTATTCATTTAGCAGACACTTTTATCTAAAGCAACTTACAAATGAGAAAAATACAAGCAAAGCGATATATCAAGCAGAGAACAATACAAGTAGTGCTACTATACAAGATCCATTAATTGAGTTCCAGAAGAAGCAAAGTGCACAGAGTAGAGGTGTAAGTGCAAAAATGTTTTATTTTTTTTTATTTTATGAGTTGGTTAGGTGTTGACGGAAGAGGTGGGTCTTTAGCTGTTTTTTGAAGATGGTGAGTGAATCTGCAGTCCTGATTAAGGTTGGAAGTCCATTCCACCACTGAGGAACAGTTAGTGTGAAGGTTCAGGAAAGGTACCTTGAGCCACGCTGAGTAGGTAGTACTAAGCGTCGGTCACTAATCGATCACAGATTGCGTGAGGGAACGTAAGCCTTCAGGGGAGAGTTGAGGTAGGGGAGTAGGCCTTGAATTTGATGCGGGCGGCTACAGGAAGCCAGTGGACGGAGATGAATAATGGTGTGACATGGGTTATCTTGGGCTGGTTGAAGACAAGGTATGCTGCAGCATTCTGAATCATCTGAAGGGGTTTGATGGAGCTGGCTGGGAGGCCTGAAAGTAGCGAGTTGCAGTACTCCAGTTTTGAGATAACAAGAGCCTGGACTAGTAACCCTTTTCAATCAAATCGACAATTAAATAGAGGTTTTTCAACAGCATGAAGTTGGTTAAAATGTCTTACCCAGTAACAGACTATGACAAAATTGAAATAAATTCTAGAAATGATGAGGAATAAGGTGATTGAAATACATCACACTGGGAAGGGTTACAAAGCTATTTCAAAGGCTCTGTGACTCCAAAGAACTACAGTGAGAGCCATTATCTCCAAATGGCAAAACTCTGCACAGTAGTGAACCTTTCCAGAATTGGTCAACCTTCCAAAATTCCTCCAAAAGCACAGCAACTACTCATCCAGGAAGACACAAGACACAACATCAAATGACCTACAGACCTCTTTTGCATCACTGTCCATGACTACACTATCAGAAAGATGAAATGGCATCCATGGAAGTGTGGCGAGGTGAAAACTTCAGCTAACCCAGAAGATCATTAAGGCTCATCTGAATTTTGCCAAAACACAGCTTGATGATCTTCAAACCTTTTGTGAGAATGTTCTGTGGACTTATGAGTCGAAAGTGGAACTGTTTGGAAGACAGGTGTCCCGTTACATCTGGCATAAACCAAACACAGAATTTCATAAAAAGCACATCATACCTACGGTTAAGTGGAAGTGGTGGAAGTGTGATGATGTGGGGCTGCTTTGTTACTTCAGGGCCTGGACAACTTGCAATAATTGAGGGAAACATGAATTCTCCTCAATACCAGAAAAGGAGAATGTCCTGTCTTCAGTCCGTAAATTGAAACTGGATTATGCAGCAAGACACTAGCTGGGTTTACATGGACAACATTTAACAGCATGCCCTATGGTGTTTGAAGTCAAACTTCAAGAAACTAATAATATCTGCGTTTACATGAACAACAATAATCCACTATTAAAATTATTAAGAACATACTTTGATTAAGAAACTACAATGTAAACAGCAACATTTACTTACTTTAATCTAATTAAAGTCATACTCGAATTAAACTCTAATCGAATTAAGACAGGTGGAGTACTCCTATTTTAGTCACATTATGAATGTGTATTACAGACATGTAAACACCTTAATCACATTATAAACGTCGTGTGAGAGTTTTCACCGCATTTTGTGACAGGACACGATCACACACGGTAGTCCTCAACATTTTATGGCGAACAAGGGAGTTCGGCTGCGTCCCAAACCACATACTTTCCTACTATAGGCCTGTAGTGGGGAAAGATACATGTATCTCGGCTACTATATAGACCGTAATTACGCGGTTTGAGACGCAGCCCACAGAAATTCATGAGGGACGTCAGGGCGCAGTGACGTAATGACGTGGGCTGTTAATCTAATTATGATCTAAAACATGTAAAACGGGTACATGACAGGAGTATTCTAAAAGCAACTCATGTAAACACCTTAATCAGATTATTATTTTACTCAGAGTAAGGTCAATAATTAGATTACTGCTGTCCATGTAAACGTAGTCACTTATCCAAAGCATTGGAGTAAGTCCTAAGTAATTGAAAGTCTGATCTCCAGTAATCACAAGTGTTTGATTGCAGTGTTTGCTGCTAAAGGTGGCACAAACAGATTTTAAGTTAAATGGGGAAATTATTTTTTTCACATTGGTGGTAGGTGTTGGATAACTTTTTTGCTTTAATTAAAAAAACTGTATTGTGTATTGACTCAGGTTGCCTTTGTTTGTTTGTTTTTTTTGTATTTTGTTTGAAGATCTAAAACTTTTTAGTATGAGATATACATAAAAACAGAAGAAAATACTTTTTCACAGCACCGTATACTGTATATTGGCTTGGTAGATGTATTTCATCAAGGTAATATGACAATAGGATTTAGAAGTGTGTACATTAGTTTGCTTGATTTTGCATTAATTTCTACATTCGCAAAATTGTGAAATGAATAAACATAAAAACATTGTTCCAGTATTTTGTTTATACATTATACTGTATGTTATTCACTGTTATTCCCTCACTGTTGTCATTTTACTTCTCTCTTGAAGATAATAATCCAAAAAAACCACAGCTTTTCATATTAACATGACATTGAGGACTCTTTCCATAAATGTTAACTAAATGTCTACTTGAAGAAAGCTTCACAATATCAGAAACTATATGATATGATGTGATGTGATTTGAAACTTAGAAAATTAGTCAACACCTTCCGACCAATCAAATTCAAGAATTCAAAAGCGCTGTGGTATAAATCAGATTACAGATGGTGCAAAATAAAATTTACATAATGATAATCATAACATTCTTGTCTCATTGTATTTACAACTTCATTATTTTAATGAGAACGACTTTTAATGGAATATCTTCAAGCAGCAGAGCAAGTGTTCAGTTATTTTGCTAAAATATTTGCAAGAGTTTTAGCCTTTATCAATTTACCAAGACAAAACAGAAATACTATTCACCTGGTATTCACATGTCCTGCTTTTTGTAAGTATAACATGACATTAATGGACAATACTTATTTCATTTCCTTTGTCATGGTATGGCACACCTACATACAATATTTATATATAAACACTGTATGTTTCTGTGTATCAGTCATTCTGTATTTGTTAAAGGGTTGCACAGAGCGCTTTGTGTCCAACCCAGATGAGGTGATGGACGTTATTGATGAAGGCAAAGCCAATCGTCATGTCGCTGTCACAAGTGAGTGACCAAGATTGGTGCACTTTTAGATTATTTTTTTTTATTTGAGTAATTTTATATAACTTTCCTCTCACTATTTTAGATATGAATGAGCACAGCTCACGCAGTCACAGCATCTTCCTGATTAACATCAAGCAGGAGAACGTGGAGACAGAGAAGAAGCTGAGTGGGAAGCTCTACCTGGTGGATCTGGCTGGAAGTGAAAAGGTCTCATTTCTGCTTTTGTTTTTAATTTTTTTTTCAGTCTGTCCTGGCTCAGATATGCGAGTTGAAATATTATAGAAAAGGGACAGAAGCTGGCATTATGTATGGCGTCATGCTGACTTGGCATCATGTTCCTTTTGAAAACACATGCACACTGTATGTCATGACAGAGAAAGCTTTTGCTATATTAACTATTAAAACATATATATTATAGAAGTCATTTAAAGTTAATTGCAATTTAAATGAATAGCTAGCGATATTATGGTATTACTGCTAACACTGCCTAATAACTATTGTGTAAATACATATATAATTTAAGAATGGAAATTAGTTGCAATTGGTATCACACTACATTGTTAGTCTATTGAAATAAACATGCTCTATTCGGCGTTTTTGTTTCTTCTGGTGCATGTGTGAACTGTTTTACTCTCTCCCTCTCTTTCTGTCTCCTGCCTTTAAGGTCAGTAAAACAGGAGCAGAAGGATCTGTCTTGGATGAAGCTAAAAATATCAATAAATCTCTCTCTGCTCTGGGCAACGTCATCTCCGCACTGGCTGAGGGAACTGTAAGTGTTGTGTTGTTGTTTTTTTTTCTCTCACTGCTCTGATCCTCCTATATCTATAGGTGCTGAAGTAAAAAAAAAAAAAAAAAAAACTCCGCACAAAGCATATTAGCTGTTCTTGTGTCTGTTCTGTGCCTTGCAATAAATTCTGAAGATCTCAAGAACTGTACTGGAGGGATGTGCACTGTTATTCCAAAACATATTCTCTCAGTTGGTGTTTGCAGAGCATGTGGTCTAATATACAAGTCTATCATAAGGGTTCTACTGGTGTGAGATCTGACGACTGTGAAGGCCATAAAATGTGATTTACATAATTTTTGTACCCATTAAACCGTTCAGTGAGCCATGTAGATGGGGGCGGAGTCATCCTTGAAGAGACCACACCCATAAGGATTGAAGTGTTTCATGATAAGATAAAGGTGATCAGTTAGAAAAACTGTGAATTGATTTGTAGCGACGCTAATTCCCTCTGAAGGAACAAGTGGGACCAAAACATGGCAACAAAAATCCCCCCACCAACATAATGAAATGAACAATTTCAAATGAATTATTAATCTGAGGTACTCTGTTTTGGTGTTTTCTAGGGAAATATGTTAGTAGATTGTGCCTGGCTTCTTGGAGATTTTTTTTTAGATTAGTATTTAAAATGAACTCATTTACACACCAAAGAAATGCACAAATAAAGTTACTTCTGGGGCTGTGGGTGGTGCAACTAGTTATCAACTATGAATCCAGTTTGAAATGAGTGAGTGAGTCAGCCTTGGTTTTAACCTTCAGCATTCTCTAGTTTCTCTTTCACTTCCTGGTATTGCTCCAGCTCCTCATGTTCCTGTTACTGTAACTTGGGATTGCACCATCAGTCGGCACAGCTATTTTCTGCACCTTATCAATATTCTAGATGGTTGTCTGTTAATTATCTGGATCTGATGGTCTAATGCAGGGGTTCATCCCTGCATCGTAGCTTTCTAGATTTCTCAGAGGGGTCTTTTAACTCTTTTCTGATGATACTCCTCTGCTTAGATAGATCTAGTGTTGAATACCAGTTATTGCATGACATCATTATATTAGAGCCATCCTTTGATCCTTCAGTCCTGCCTTTATAGCTACTGTCACGATTTCCCCTTTAAGCAGCACGTTGTGGAGAATGTGAGCATGCGAGCACCTGTTTTTCCTTTGTTGACAATCGTGACATTTGGACACGTGTGTTTATGTTTCTGTTATGTCTCCTCCCTGTTCTGTCATTGGCGTTTACTTCACGTGTGTCTAGATTGGTGTCAGCCATCAGCAATTGACACAGATCATGTTTGTATATGTAGCAATGTAGCTCGCCTTGTTTCGTACCAACTATGCCACCCCAAGAAAACAGGTAAAATAAAAACTACACCACGTATAGCACGTATGTGGCTCGTTTCATTTATATACTATGGAGATCCTGTCAACTACGCCACCTGTAGCAATGTGGCTCAGTTTCCGCAACAACTAAACCACGGCTAGCTATGCGGCTCGTTTGTTTCGATTTATACCAATTATGCCACCCCGAGAAAACGGGGAAAATAAACCAAATAAGGACATGCAAGTACGTGAGGTATGGGTTTCCCTACAAATATACATTTTATTTTGAGGTTAAAAAGACTGGCCAATAATTATTTTAAAAGAAACAACCAACACAGTCAAGAATTGGTCAAATAAAACAGTCACAGAAAGAAATTAACAATAATCCTAGGAGGACTGAGGCTTCCTGTATGAGGAGCAGGCTAGTATGGAAGCACCAGCTGTACAAAAAGGAAAAGCACCTCACTAATCAAAATCATACCCACAAAATTCACTGCAAATAAGCACAGCAATAATAACTACCCTTAATTAAGTACAAAGAACTCCCCCCAGCCGCAGAAAGCACTCAGCTCCTACAAGGAGGAAATAAAAAACAAAATCAATTACAATATGCTCAAAGCAGACAAACAAAAGAACAAAACAAAAACAAGCTTACCGTCACAAAAACACAGATAACCCCACACTCAAACTGATTACAGGTAGC
The DNA here is from genome assembly GCA_022414735.1 of Noturus placidus. Taxonomy (NCBI): domain Eukaryota; kingdom Metazoa; phylum Chordata; class Actinopteri; order Siluriformes; family Ictaluridae; genus Noturus; species Noturus placidus. The sequence continues at coordinate 5,426 of JAFFST010003824.1, read as the reverse complement.
AAGTTTACCAAAGCTGAACAAAACCTCTACTACCACATACCACTACCAGAATAACTGATAAAGACTGATACAACACAGTTCAATTAAAGAAAACTGATATTAGTGACAGTAACCAACACAAAACAAAACAAAACCAATTCAAAGCATGAAGTAGCAAAACAAAACATCAAGCAGCACTAAGAATCATGCAGCCACAAAGCAGCCACGTGGCTCCGTGAATGAGGGGGAGGAGCTATACCGATATGACCATATCTCACTCAGAGACCGCCTTAACGCATGCAAAAGCGAGGACCCGTGATCCGATGACATGGTATTCAGATGGCACATTCGAAAATCATGATAGTGTCTTTAATAGTTGTGATGTCAACAGCTGGCGCTCTGACCGGAACTACATTAAATGACCATGCTACACAGTTAGGAGCCTTGACGGCACACCGCACTGAGAGTGAGCAGCACATCACACCTGCACACAATCTCGGTAGCCCAACGTCACACTCTGTAGTCCATAGCAACGAAAGGAAGGGCGGGTTTTCAACCATGACGTATTCTGGGAGGCATAAACAACCATTTATATACTATAGTACGGAGAGAGCCCATTGACCACGTAGTTAATAAGGGTGATGTTTCAACCATGACACACCCCATTACGTATATATATTCCAGGCACCTCCCAGCACACGACGTGGATTATTATAGTAGAATAGATTAGATAAAATAGAGTAGATTAATCATAGTCTTAGTCCTAGTCATAGTCCATGTTTAGATTCATTTGTTTAATTCATGCTGGTCCCTCCGCTCCCAGTTTCTGGTTTTGTATCTCGACCCTGTTTTCCCTGACATTGATTCCTGCCATGCCCAGTTTATGCCTGTTTGCTGATCGCTAGACCTTTTGCATGTTTTTGGATTACGTTTTTGGATTAACCTGCCTGTGTCTCTCTTTAATAAAACTGTCTACTGCACTTGTATCCGTCCCTATCTTCCTCACGTCTTGAGACGTGACAGCTACGTGAAGGATTTTTCCTTTATTCCATCATGGCACCTCCTCTGTTTGAGCAATACTCACATTTATGTCTGTTTGATGCTGGCTATATAATGTAATGGTTATGAATATTACCATGTATGGTAAGAATCTGGATATTTAAGCTATTTGCGAAAACATATCTGAGAAATAAACAGTAGATATGCAATAGTAATGTAACTGAAAATTAATACATAATTAAACTCGAATAAAGATCCTAAACGAATACAAATACAGGTATGAATAGTATGTGGACTATTAAAGGGCGTGCATCGGGACTGAGATCCCACAGGATGAAACAAAAAAGTCTGCCTCAGAAGCAGGTGGGAAGAGTAGCTAGGATTCAGCCAAATTTCCCACACATCTAGAGTATCTTAAAAACTGCACAAACAGGCTTCAAACTACACCAAAATGTTTGCACATAGAAAAAGATAGATACAGTGCCCTCCACTAATACTAGCAATGGGTCATACCCATTGGAATCTGGCCTATGTGTTACCGCAAGAGGAAGTCATGGTTGAACAATTCATGTTCACACCTGTGTCCAGGTTTACTAAAAAAAAAATCAATGGGAATATACTTCAAATATATTTTTCTCAAAGTACCAATAATTGTTGCACACCTATATTTAACAAATTTTATTTATTTTTTTTGATAAACCTGTGTTGTGTTTGCAATTGTTTGAAATCCATGAAAGCAGAGTATTTTTTGTGAATTTTCTGAACAAAAGATCAAAAGGTTAAACAATAAAGACAAATTTTCACAGCCTTCTGTGCTCATATTTACCAAGGTCCCAATATTACTGGAGGGTACTGTATATTGGTCTTCTGTTTCTCAGTCTTTGTTTGGGAAACAAATTAACAGTGGTGCACATACATCCTGATTTACAGTGTCTGCGGTAAATGGAACCCAGTAACCCAGTAACTCAGTAACACAGTAACCCAGTAACCCTGTAACCCAGTAACCCAGTAACCCAGTAACTAATTAACTCAGTAACCCAGTAGCCCAGTAACCCAGTAACTCAGTAACACAATAACCCAGTAACCCTGTAACCCAGTAACTCAGTAACTCAGTAACTCAGTAACCCAGTAACTAATTAACTCAGTTACCCAGTAACCCAGTAACTCAGTAACTCAGTAACCATGTAACCCAGTAACCCAGTAACTCAGTAACCCACTAACTCAGTAACTCAGTAACCCAGTAACTAATTAACTCAGTAACCCAGTAGCCCAGTAACTCAGTAACCCAGTAACCCAGTAACCCAGTAACTCAGTAACCCACTAACCCAGTAACCCAGTAACCCAGTAACTCAGTAACCCAGTAACCCAGTAACTCAGTAACCCAGTAACCCAGTAACACAGTAATTCAGTAACACAGTAACTCAGTAACCCAGTAACCCAGTAGCATGATAAAAATACCAGGTTTGTGGTTTGTTTCAGTAGCCTGACTTAAGTGACTTACTGAGCTCCAGAATAAAGCCAAATTTATTCAATATTTCTCTACAGACAAAAGCAATGCACTTTTATTTGTAGAGCTGCCACTTTGTATAGCTCATGTCCACTGTGCACTGGGCAGGATACATCTGCAGGGTGTCCAAAATAATTACTTAATACATTTTTGAAATATTCATTTGTATTTTTGTATTTTTTTTTGTATTTTTTTTTTAATCATTCTTAAATTATCCAGTCCATACAGTAGTGCTTTTCTTTATTGGTGCGGCCAAAAATGCTTGATATTGCTGCTGCCATTTTTTTTTTTCAAAATTTGCAAATTTGTGATGCACTGATTTATCATTCTCCATTGTTATTGAAAGAAAATCTTCCTGGAACATAATATGAGTGTTATAATGAATGCATACCAGTTTGGTTGCAGATTTTCTGATCTTTATAGAATCTAACCTGCCCAAGTACTTAAATAAATCTGATTTAAAAAAAATATTTTTAGATGGCTATTGGTGTCATCTACAAACAATGATTCCCTGATTTGGGAAATATCTCAGTCATATTAGATAGAAGATGGAAAGATTTCCAAAAATTTCCCCAGGTTATCTGGTATAATATAATTATAATTCGAGAATGAGAAATCACTTCCTTTTCCCCACTGTTTTCCAGTGTATAGTTGGTAGAGTTATAAAAAAAAAAATCTAAATTGTAAAAAAAAAACAAAGACAGATGTGAATATTTTGAGCACTGAACGGATACAGGTAATGGCATTGTGCTAAATCCCTAATGTACAGTAATGGGGATTTTTTTATTATCACTTCTTTGCTGGTTATCCTTGTCCTAACGTGATGATAATGTTATGTTCATGATGCACATGCTCTTAGACACCTATAGGGTTGATTTATTGTGTGTTTCCCAATCTGAAATGGTTCCAAAAAACCTTAATTATCCAATGAACCCTTGAAAACCCTTACCCCCCCCCCTTTTTTTTTTCTTTAAGTGCACATAGTGTATACAGATCTGATTGCACATCCATAGCAACTAACCATTCTATGACGGCTTGTATATTTGTACGAATATGGCTGCTATATTGTGTCTCTAACATTAACATTACTTGTTCATGCTTTCATACCTGCAGAAGACGCACGTGCCGTACCGAGACAGTAAGATGACACGAATCCTGCAGGACTCTCTGGGTGGAAACTGCAGGACCACAATCATCATCTGCTGCTCACCGTCTGTCTTCAATGAGGCCGAGACCAAATCCACGCTTATGTTCGGCCAGAGGTGAAGGCAAAAGCGATAGTTCTCGAGCCCAGTAGCTGCATTTAGTGCATCTTCATATACACAGTTCACTTTCACATACCATCTACAAAGTTCTTCTTATTTTGCTTTCAAATTTCAGTTTGAGACATGATAATGTTTAAAATTTTAAAATTAAGACTTAGTAGGATATCAGGTTTAGAAATTATAATTAGACAAACCTCTCTCTCTCTCTCTCTCTCTCTCTCTCTCTCTCGCTCTCTGTGTCATATGAATCAACTTGTGTTCAATATGAGGCGCAATATGAGCCTCCTGAACTCAAATACATATTTCATATCTCTCCACAGGCTTTCACAGTGAAACCACACAATGGAACGGTTTAAAAAGCCTCTTTTCTCCAAATGTACTATAATCCCTCTTTCTTCTGGAGACTGTGCTGCAGTTGAAAGCAAAAATAGAACGTTGTTGTAATACTTTCAGGAGAAAAGGTACCTTTTGTACCAGCAGCAGAACTTAGGGCTCAATTATGTACCTTGACGTATTTTTAATGGTACATGTTATTCACTTTTCCAGCTAAATGATATATACTCAACCTATAAAGAATAAACATTGAGGCTATCACCCTAGCAACAAGAAAAGTTACAGTAAAGTCAGTCCGTACAGAATTTTGCTGCGTTTTTTCCTTCTTTTTTTGTGATTGTTGCGGCCAAAATTGTTTTACACGGTCTTTCACAGTGATGTCTTTCACAGTCTTTCACAGTGACGGGAACAAAAGCGGAAATTCAAACCCGCAATTCCATCGATGGTGATGGGAAACGTTAATTCTCTCACCAACAAAACCGACGAGCTCACTGCCCTGGTAAGAAATCTGAAGCTGTATAGGGAATGCAGCCTGATCTGCCTTACGGAGACGTGGCTGACTAGCTGCATTCCCACTGCTAACGTTGAGCTGCCGGGCTTTAGTGTAGCACGTATGGACAGAGACACTAAACTTTCGGGAAAAAAGAAAGGAGGCGGATTGGTGATGTACATTAACAACAGATGGTGCAATCCCGGACATGTTACA
>JAFFST010003812.1:56696-68204 GCA_022414735.1 Noturus placidus | reverse complement strand
CCCCCCCCCCCCCCCCCCACACACACACACACACACACACACTCAGTCTTCTGCAACTAGGTTTGAGTCCACAGTTGAGCTCAAATCGAGGGAGCTTCTGCAGACTCCCCCCTCTCGATTTATCATAACAAAGGCAAGGGGCCAAAATGGTTTGTCAATGAAAAGGCAGGACAAAACCATCTAGGTTTAATTGTCCGTGTGTCAGTTGGATGGAAAAGCACGGACTCAGACGACGGGGCGCAATAAAATTAAAATTGCAGCACAGACGGATAGCGACCTGTTTTTGGCTGCTGTAACTGTAGGGTGACAACTTAGCTGCAGAAGCAATCACAGACCAAATCCATCATACTATAAGGCTGTGTGACTGTCTTGAGATTTAGGCTATCATTTATCCCAAATGTTAACTATTTTCAACTTCAAAAAGCTTGAAATTGGTTTGAGACTTCAGAAGAGACTCAAGAGAGCTAAGATACAGGACCACAAAAAAGCCTCAGTGTACTGAGAAGAAAGAGCCCAGTGTTAAGAAGGCACTACAAATTGACCTATGATGAAGCATTCATTAATAAAATGAGCTCTTTCGTTGTCATGTAGACACCATTATAAAGATCTATTTTTACACAGGATTTTGTATACCTTATGGTAATCTAGGCCATCACATTGAATTGGAATATGCAGAAATCCTCACTAGCTGAACTCTTTAAAGTTCCTTGAGGTTCTTGAAATATGAATAGCTCATTACAGAACATTTAGAACCTAGTGAATTTAAGAGAATGGATGAATTCTATTGACAAGTCTACTGGCTAACTAAAAGTGAAAGATTCCCTCTCATCCCTTTTACTATTGTTTTATGTCAGGTTTGACGGAATAGTGTGCACCAACAATAAACCACTCAAAACAGTGCTGAATACCACGCAAAACCACAGAATAGCATTGCTTTGAACATCTGATGCATACTCCTCTTCCCCTCCACACAACCATCATGATACATCTACTCTTTCTACCATTTTCTTTCTGTTTTTGTCATGACATTAAAGATGTTTTTTCAATTTCAGTTTGACTATGAATAAGAAAAGCATTTGACATGTTTATCATCTGTGGTAGAATGGGGGAAACTTGCAGTGCCAATTAATTTGATATACTCTCACTTTCCTCCCTCTAGATTTGAATCCCAACTTCTCCACATGGAATAGGATGCAGAATTCCTCGTTTCTTGTGGAAATGCTATCTAGCACAGCAGGTTATCGATGAACTGTGTTCCATAAATAATCTAAGAAAACAACACAGGGTTTAAGTGAAGGAGCTCAAAGAGTACTTTTGAATATGGCAGCAACAGAGGCCAACACAGAACCAGTCCAAGTGGATGCCGGGGAGACCAAAGCTGAGGAGGAGCCTTCAAATGCAGAGTCACCCTCAGCTCCAACTGAAGAAATGCAGCCTACCACCGAGGCAGCACAGACCACAGAGCCATCAGCAGATAAAGTCAAGCCAGCCTCAGAGAAAATATGGGACTCTTTTCTGAACAAAAGTGGGCTTGGAAAAGTAATGGGAGGGAAGAAGAAAAAAGAGCATAGTACAGTAGCTGAGGAGGTTCTTGCAGAAGACCCAGATAAGGCCTCATCCACAAATAAGAATGATCAAGGGGAAGAAGCAGATCATAAAGACCAGTCAACTACTCAGCCAGCAACTGAAGCAGCAACGGATGGCCAAGTTATTGAAAAAGTACCAGACAATGAGGAGGCTGTCCAAGAGCAGAAGGCACTCAGTGCCAAGCCAAAGCAGGGAGAAAAGTCAAGTGTACGTGATTTCATTCGCAAGCCTGTTGCCAAAATTTTCTCACACAAAAGCACAGAGAAAAAAGAAGGCTCAGGAGAACTATCAAAACATGGAAAGGTTCGGTCAAAATCTCTTGACAGACTGGAGGTTGCTGATGCAAACACAGCTGTGGTGGATCAAAATGATGACCCACAATCACCAGAAGAAGCAGATAAGTCAACTTCGCAAACCACAAAACCAATGAAACGCTGGCATTCTTTTAAGAAGCTTATGGCACAGAAGAGTCACAAGAAAAGCACTGATGAAGCCAAGGATGCAGAAAGAGCAGAGGGTGGTAGTGCAGATGCAGCAGGGGACACTGGGACACTGGATTCAACTACAAAGTCAGAGCACACTGGGCAAAAAAGGTGGAAATTGAAGAGGTCATGGACTTTTCAAGGTATAAAGAGAGACCCATCAATTGTGGGAATCCACAAACCAAAGGACAAAGACTCTTCAGATAATCTCAAAGATGAGAATACCCCAGAGGCAGATCAGGGGGCTAGACAAATTTATGAAGAGTCAAAAGTATCAGATGATGGAGAAACTCAAGAGAAGACCAATGCAGATGGAGAAGAAGAGAAAGAGACAACTGAAACACATACAAAACACGTAGACCAGCATGCAAATGATATCTGGACCTCATTTAAAAAGCGAGTAATTCCCAAATCAAAGAAAGCAGCAGATGCTGGTGGAGAAGAGGAAGAAGCAACAGGTGAACAAGAACAAACTGAAGAACCACAGGCGAGTAAAGACTCAGGCAAGACTGCCAAGTCAAAAAGGACACATTTCAACCGTGCTGTCTCATTAAAGAATTTCATACTGCGTAAGGGGAAGAGTACTAGCATGGATATGGGGGATGGCTCAGCAGTACAGAAAGAGAATAAAGAGGAAACTAAAGACACGGATGGCTCTGCAGACACAGCTGGGGAAACTGACCTCCCACAGGGTGGATCAGAGGACCAGGCTGCTACACCAAGTGAGGGCAACAACGGAGCTCAGGTGTTAGATGAGCACAAAAGTTCTGATGGAGAGGATAAGTCCCTCCCAAGCATACCATCTGGTGAGCAGACAGACACGCCTCACTTATCAGAGGGAGGAGACCAGACGGAGCCAAATGTGGAACCCAAGACCAATGGTTGTAACGGATATTCAGGTGCTGCAGCAGAAGACACCACAGCACAAAATAATGAACCTCCTGTAAAGGTTGATGTTGTAAAGGAAGAGGAGACAAACCAGGAGGACACCAACTGTAGTGAAAAAACTGCAAAAGATGGGAAGATTCTGAAACAAGATGGGAATTGTGGTACTGAAAACGCAGTTGCTGAAAGCGGTGAGTTTGAAGCAGCAATTGCCTCCAATGACAAGACAGAATCTGGGAAGGCAGATTCTATAGTAGGATTAGGTGCTAGTATTGAGTTAGAGACTGGGGTGTGTTGCAGTCCTGAAAATGATGGGTCCTTTTTTGAGTCAGCAAAAAACAATGATGAGCCAGATGACCAAGAAGAGACCCTGAAGAGGATGTTTTATCAGGCTGCAACTTCCATCGTTCGAACTGTTTTACTGGCAGCCACTGATCAGTTAGACAAAGAGAAGGATTTCCTGGACAATAGTCCAAAATTTTCTCAAACAAACCATGGCAATTGTACAGATGATGATGCTGGTTACTGTCATTGAACAGTCAACAAAAAATTAGATGCCCTTTTATTTATTGTGGTTGTTTGTAATGAATCCTCATCACTATGTATGTAAATGTGTTCTTGCATCATGGACAAACCCAAAAGCTATTAACCTGTAATAACCCAACCACTCCTACCTCTTTCCTTTGTTTGCTGCTTTGCATTGTATTATTGGTGGGAAGGAGCATGGTTTCATAGATTCTTGTCTTTATAACACTAGTGATGCTTCTTAATATCTCTGATGGAGAATATCCCTAAATAATATAATGAACCATATTGTAGGTCATTCCCAAGTGTGTATCTTTATGTTAACCCAGCAACAATTAAAGGGGGTATTTTACTTAAAGTTTTAAGTTAGGTCTACAATTTTAAATGATAATTGTGGTATTTGTTAAAATATATAACCAATCTGTTCTAAAGCATGTGTAAATTTAAAATGCATTCTGTAGTTGAATATATGTTGTAATATATTGAATTTCTTCTGTTATCATTCACCAGAAAAAATGGCGGGAAACGTGTGAGGCCAAACAAAGAGGATTAGATCTCCATGGGTGTCGTTCAGCGTGGAGCTTTGCCCCTCCCCCCAAAAAAGAAGTAATCACGCGTTTGTCACGATTCACCATGGTGAGAAATGCAATCCATGTAGCTAAAAAACCTGAAAAGCAATAATTAAGTCATCAATCAGCACATTCCATTAATGTCAATGTTTTGCTTATCTTCTAGTGAGATTTTATATTATCAAAAAAGACATTCCTTTGAATTGTTAATCTCAATGACCACATATTATGTGATCATAAAGACTGTTAGGTTTATATTGATTGCCATTCTGTCTGTTTGTAGCTTTTCTTTCACTAGGAATATCAATGTGATACACATTTCAGATAACGCCAGACTGCTCCCATTGTAGATTCAATACAGAATGTGCTCTCTAATCTGTGCTTGTTTTTAGACTGTTATGTTGTGTACATGAATAAACTATCACAAAACCATTTATCACTCTCTGGGCTTCTTTCATTTTTTTTTTTTTTTTAACTTCATGCATAGAAATAAATTCATGACCTGCAGATGTTATATTCTGGTTATAAGAGTTTCCATAAATGTAAACATTAAATATATTATGATTATAATAATTAATCCATTTTAATTGATTAATCAATTGTCTTAATCAATTAATCAATTGATTATGCTGTTTTGTATTAGATCACAGACAATGAAACTTTCAAATAATATTAGGTTTGGGTTCACATTAATGTGACAGTAACATTCTACAGTTTTGTGTTACTTAACTATATCATTACTAATAAATACACTATATGGCCTTAAGTTTCTGGACACCAAATAATCACACCCATATGTGCTTGTTGAACATCCCATTCCAAATTTAGTCCCCCTTTGCTGTTATAGTCTCCACTATTCTGTTAAGGCTTTCCACTAGATTTTGGAGTGTTGCTGTGGGGATTTGTCCATTCAGTCACAAGAGCATTAGTGAGGCCAGGCACTGCTGTTAGGTGAGGAGGACTGGGGCACAGGCAACGTTCCTAATTATCCCAAAGGTGTTCAGTGTGGTTGAGGTCAGGGCTCTGTACAGGCCACTCAAGTTATTCCACTTCAACCTTGGCAAACCAAGTCTTCAATTTGGACACAGTGGCATTGTCATGCTGGAACATGTTCGGGTTAGGCTCCCTAGTTCCAGTAAAGGGAGATTTTATTTATTTTATTTTTATAATGTTTTTTGAAGGGAAGGATAACAATAAAAACAACAGCACTGTCATATTGGCAAACAACAGACGGATGCCTAATGAGTGAAGAGCCTCAGAAATCAATATAAATTGACAGTTAAACATGAACTTGCATTTAGCTGCTCATGCTTTGTTACATCAAAACTCAGGGCCCCTGAAGGCCTATATACATTTTTTTGACCTACTTGTAAGAGATTTAATATACAAATATATATGCATGGATAAGAAAAAAAACCTGCACCGGTATACTAACAAAAAGGCAAAACTATCAAAAGTCAGCTGAATCATAATCATGTGTCAATACTCATGTAATGCACAGATTATGCATAAAAAATTAATAATTGAAAAAATTTGTGACCATGACAAACTCAGACCTTTGCAGTATGTATCACTGAACTAAAGCTTATCTAATGCTGTTAATCTCAGATACCCTGGAGCAAAGTGTGTGTTAGCTATAATTCATGGATCATTAAACTCACTTTAGATAAAATTCTCTTGAAAAACAGTCTGTTTGATTAGTAAGAGTCCAGACAGAGGACACTATTGGCCATGTTAACTGAAACTACAGTAAGCAGAGACAGTTTGTTTTTTGTGCTCTGTATGTTAAAGGTTGCACTTGGTGTGGAAAAGATTCTCATCTTAAGAAGTATAAAGGAGTAGGTTTTAATCACATTTTGTATTTCTGATATGTAAACAAATGTCAAATATGATTACAGTTTGAGTTGAAGAAGCAAACACCTTTCCAATGAAAATATAAATACAAACAGGCAATACAGGCAAAACAATAATTGTTCATCAGTTTGGTACCTTCGTTACTCACATCCCACATATTTACATAAATCACTTATAATTCAACATAAAATAACAGCCACAGACACTCAATATTTACAACACACAGCATAATTCTATTCCATTTTTGACATCTCAAATTTTGTTGTCATGATTTCCTGCAAAAAAGAAGGATATACAGACATCAGTACAAATTACATCATTAAAATGTGAAAACAATATATGACTTGAGTAATGCAAACTATATTAGATGATCGTGCATACACTATTGCATAAAATGTACTGTTCCCCCAGAATAGTGTTTATTAACACTGCATAATGTGCGTTATTCTCTTCTGACAGTAATAGTCTTTATTGACTGTAATAGCAAATGAGTATCTCTACGGCAAGCTTAAGAAAGCTGTTTTTCTTCAGACAAAAGCACCAAAGCTTCTGTGTGCTCATTGTTCTTGGCAGAAAGAAAATAACCAAAAGGGAGAGAGCAAGGTTAAGTGATGTGATGTGGCTGGCTGATCTCTTTATGCTCCAAATTAGAAATGCGGAGTTTGCCCACTTGTGGCCTCACATGTTATTACACAATATATATTGAAGAATTAGTGAAAGGTGAATAAAACTTAAAACACCACTGACAGTCACACATATACACACACACACACACACACACACCTCTACCAAGGGGGCCAATATTAGTGGAGGGCACTGTACATATAAAGTCCCACAGAGATTAAGTAACATACCTCATCTGAGTCCAACAGAGGGGGAAGTGCACTATATGACAAAGAAAATGTACACAAGATAAATTTTTAACATCAATAACTAAACTGTGATTTTAAATATATAAAAATGAAATGCAATATTACTATCACATATATTAAGGTACGAATAAAGGCACAATGAATACATCAAAAATATATAAATGTGCATGTCCAAAATCATATTAAATCACATCATCTGTGGTGTTCATAAGACTTACACATCTGCCATTGAAGAGGGGATGTTTTCCTCAACCCATTTCAGATCTTCATCCTGAGGAAACAATATTTATTTATTTATTCATTGGTCAAGGCCCACAATGTTAATTTAAGTAACACGGCCCATGTGTAATGACTGTGTATTCATGATCAGAATTGTGGGGGGGTTTTGGGCTTAGGAAAGAAAGGTCTCTTACCACTTTATTAGGCTTCGCACTTCCATTGGTCTCTGCTTTAAAACCTCTCATTTTTACACCCTCTGTGAATGAAAAAAATGGTTGAAACTAAATGACAACAAATAAAAAAAAAAAAAATAAGGAAAGACAGATGCTTTCAGTGGCAAGTCTGCTAAAGAATCCAGTTCGCTTTTGAAATTCACCCACAAGGCCAATAAAGTAGAAGGACAGGTATGAATATGATACTGAAGGTTTGTATTATGTTGTTAGAAAAGCCAGAAACATGTTTTGATTCTTACCGAAGGCTTCATTCATTAGTTGCTCTGCCTCCTCCTCATCACTAACCTCATCGACCAGTGGGCTAAAAGCATACCTAAGGAATTAATAGATCATAACTCATAATTCAATACCTAGCCTTCTTGGTCATCACAAGGCCTACGTACATCTATATTTTGAGCTTCAAAAACCTTTCATAAGAGTACACCTCAAGGCTGTGTCGTGTTCTTCTGATTTACTCTATTCATGCAAGAATAATACTAAATACTCAAATAGATATTTAAATAAACCATTGTTATATAAAGTACATAGCACTCTACCCTGTTTTTAAGGTTGGTAAAATGCACCCCATGAGCATCCAGTTATGACTACTCAGATACGGATTACTACGTAAAGTTTATCCAGGTATGAATGAGCCTAGATGGTTTTAAGACTAAAGCCCAGGTAATCTTAGTTTAAAATAAGCATGTCATCCATTTTAAACAATTTACACTAAGGAGCTAGACTAACTAGACCACTTAGTACCATTACTAACTACTGATATCTTTGGCAACTGCATATTACTAAGGCATGTTAAAAATACCAAGAATTATATAAAATCATACAAATGAGTAAGTATGGCTTTGGGTGATGACAAATCCCATTTGCTGTCATTTTCATAATATCATGCAAGGGAGTTAGAGCACACAATTCTAGTTAGAATTAACAGGTGCTCATTAAGATAATTTACCTTAAAATTCATGCCCTTTCTACTCTTAAGTGACCACAAAAAGCGTGTACAAAAAGTATCTAACCACATTCTTTTCAGATAAAGTAATGGTTTGGTGAAATAGCACTACTAAACTTCTTGATTTTCTTTATGATAATAAAGTAAAATATTTGACACAAAAATTGCAAAATTCTAAACTGGATAGAGTACAATTTTAACCCTGTGATCAGATAACGGTGTTAATCTGACAATAACACATCATGCAGACCATTAAACATTTTATTTGCAAAAGTTAACTGATGACTGGAGAGTTGATGCTTCACCTCTGATTGTTGGCAGATGGCCTCCACAGGAACATGATGACAAGCAAGATAGTAGAGAAGAGAAAACGCCAGAATGCATCATCTATCCACATCTCCCTCCAGTCCTGCAGGAGACGTGCAGTATCAATTAGTATTTATAATTATAGAATAGTATGCAACAGCTTTTTTTTTGCATATACACAACATGCTGCATAAACATCTAGCATAAGTAACATGACATTAACATATCATTATAGACAGAGATGTATTACACAGAGAATATAATTTTTTGCAAAGTATATATTTTTAAAAAACTGCCACGAGAACTGAGACAATGTAAGACAGGACAATAGTTATGCTACACTGAACACTGTTCATGGGGGGACGGGGGGACGTATTGCTAACAAAAATAAAAATTATAAATTAAAATAAATAAGAATGAAAATGGGAATATAATTCAACTGGCTAAAAATGATAATAGCACAATGGGGTTACCATCCAATCAGCTATCTGTTGCTGTGCAGTTAATGTAACAGCACAAGACCACTGGTTGGTTTGAACATGCTTTCTATGAATGATCTAATCTTTGCTCTGAAACATGCCATGGATTAGACATACTGAATATCCCTTGAATAAATATCTTACAAAATAGTTATATTGATAATAGCATGTCTAGATAATAGTCTAATTGAAAACAATTAAATTGCACTCACAGACTGGCATTTTGATAACTTGAAGGTCTTTGTTGTCCAAACGATGAAAATGACTGAAGCTGTAATGTACAGAAAGGGGAAAAAATGTTTTAATCAGGTATTTCATTAGAATGTGCTGAGTAACCAAGTAAAAATCACAATGTTTCAAAGAATCTCACCTATGACTGCAAAGATGAGGGTGTTGGTGAAGTGGCGGTAAAGGGAGAGCTTAACCACGTTTCTCCTAAGCCGCAAAAGCTTCATAGTCTGGGCCAAGCTTATGAATATGTTACTCAGAGTCAAGGACAAAATTATTAGCTTACGGTTAAACTAAAAATCATACAATTCATATATAATCCTAATTGAGTGCAGAAACATTAAAAAATTACTAATACTACACTCTTTTCCTAGCAGTGCTTTGCAGTGTCCAGTGGGTACTGGTACTTAATGTGGAGAAGAGATAAAAAGCATAATATAGCTCAGTCTTTTTACTTTCTGATTCAGGAACAAAATTACCAAAATAACAAAGTGCCTAAACTCCTTTTATACATTTACAGTATACTTTTGTTTGAAACAAGAGGGCGATAGTAAAAATGGAGCAAGAACAAAAGTACAAAAAGGACCATGAAACTTGCATATAGAAGCAGCATTGCATAGCCATTAAGAAATGGAGCGAGTTCGAGGGGGTAAAGGAGAGAAACACAGATGCAATGCAGGATATCCACCAGCAGAGGGTAGAGTCGAGCACAGCCAGTGGAATGGCAGCCAGCAATACTAGGTCATCTTCAGCCTGGCAGGATCATAGAGAGGAAGGATAGATAGGAAAAGAGAGAAAAGAGGAAAAACAGAAGGGGCAACTCCATGACACCACCACCAGAACGTTGTGTACACAAACACTCACACACAGTTCAAACCAAGCCAACAGGTAAGCAGTGTGCAATTTGCAAAGTAAGCTTAAAGGACATTTTAAACTACAGTAAAAACGTAAGAGGCCAACAAATCAGATTTTGGAATTCATTTCCATCATCTGTAACATAAAAATAATCGTTTTAAAGCTACATAATATTTTTATTTAAGAAAACTATTGACTAGTTTCACGTCATTAGTGCACTCACTACTGTTCAAAAATAAATGTAATATAAATGTATATACACATGTATGTTACTGAAATTTTCAATTGTAAAACAATTCCATGCTGCTGCTTTGATGAGCAGTGTTCATTTCACTCCTTGGGTTTGAGAATGGAGAGCCTCGGTGTGTGTTCCTTTGTGTGTTTACAGGCCTTACACATGAAATGACCACCTGATTTGAATTAATTGCTTGGTGCCTGCTCATTCCTCTTTTATGGTGTTAATGTTGTAGTTGTGTCATATCATTATGTCCCAGGCTTTTCAATAAATGAAAGCTAACCACTGTATATTAGCACAGCTGGACACACTGTGTGAATGAGGGCTGCATTGATTTAGAGTATGGGTAGATAAGTTGCTATGCCAGTCGTGGCACAAGCTACCAAAAGTACCTGTTGCTAGAAGTGAGCGATATGACAAAAAATATCATCACGTATTTCACATTTCCAAGGACTTTCTAAGATACATGATATCCATCACAGTATATAGGATTGCTCACAAACTGGCAGCAATACATTAGTGTTGCATAAAATAAAAAACAGCTATAAATGGTGATTCATTTGTTTATTATTAAAAAAACAAATCTATCATAAATTGATAAAAAAAAAATTATATTAAAATTGTATTGAAAAGTGTTCATATTTAATATAATATAATGCCCATGGTTAAATATGGTTGTGGCTCTTTAATGTTTTGGGGCTGTTTTTCTGCCAGAGGACCTGGACATGTATTCTCCAACCTCATCAGGCATTATAAGGAGAAGACTCAGATGTTATCTTAGCAAAGGGAGGAAGCACAAAGTATTGACTAAAGAGGTGCCAATAATTGTTGCACGCCTATAATTTAATAAAGATTTGTTTTTGATAAACCGGTGTTGTGTTTGAAATTGTTTGATATCCATGAGAGCAGAGTATTTTTGCGAATACAAAAATACTCTGTTATAAAAAGAAAATATCCATATCTCAGAAACACATACTGTAACATAATTTATCACGATATTGGTATTATATTGACATATCGCTTAGCACCAACCTGATGCTAATCACTCTGACATTATTCCATTCCTGTTAAATAATAGCGAGTGTAGCAAGAGCTACATTGTGTAATAAAGAAAGAGCAGCTAAGTGTTCCTAAACATGAAATGAATACTGTACAGTGCCTTGCGAAAGTATTCGGCCCCCTTGAACTGTTCGACCTTTTGCCACGTTTCAGGCCTCAAACATAAAGATATAAAAC
>JAFFST010003812.1:20514-34944 GCA_022414735.1 Noturus placidus | reverse complement strand
TGTGGCAAAAGGTCGAACAGTTCAAGGGGGCCGAATACTTTCGCAAGGCACTGTATGTGTGTATGTATGTGTATGTATGTATGTTATCTAAAATGACAAGCTATGTGTGTGTTTTTATATATTTAATTATTTGTTTATTATTAATTCTTATTAAATATTTTCCCCTGCTTTATATTTACAGTGGCTGCAGTTGACCATGTACTCTTAAAGCAAAATGTATCTCCATCATCTCATGTCAGCATTGGATTCTTGACTATAATAATCCAATTTTATCTTTTTGAATCATTGCATTGTGTATATATGCAGTCTCCTTTTTAAGCCGATTGCAATCAACCAATAAAAGTATTTTTAAAAAAAGTGTAGTGTTTCAAATTTTTACAGAGATCTAGGTCTGCAGGAATGAAGAAAGCAAAGCTAAATCTCAATCACAGGAGTCAATCCTGCAAAAAAGTACAGAAGCTTAAAGCAGTAGGTCTAAATCCTAGTCACACATTCACATTCACATTTATTCATTTAGCAGACGCTTTTATCCAAAGCGACTTACAAGTGCACACTCACACACCAATGGTAGGAGAGCTGCCATGCAAGGTGCTAGCTTGCCATTGGGGGCAACTTAGGGTTCAGTGTCTTGCCCAAGGACACTTCGGTATGGGATCACCCGGGCCGGGATTCGAACCACCAACTCTACGATTAGTGGATTAGTGGACAACCCGCTCTACCGACTGAGCCACAGCCGCCCTATAGTCCTGGAATAGCTTGTCTGGGTCATCGTTGTACACCCCTTAAAAATCCAAGATAATGCAACCTATTTCAAATGCAATAATCTTGAAAACTCCAAATGGCCAATTATCTCAATATCTAAAGGGCACAGCTAAAAGATCCAAATTGTAACTGTTATGTCAGGTCTAACTTAAAGACCTGACCTAAAGAATCAGAATGCAGAGACTTGATTGTCCACTTTAATCGACTATGGTCTTGTTCGTGTTTTTAGGTTACAAAAAAAAAAACAAGCTTACAAAGTATGAATAGTGTCCAATTGTTTTGACGTACCACTGAATTTTCAATGTTAACACTGTCAGATGCCTGCAGAAAGCTGATGGTCTGTTGATGGCCCTGTTTTTCTACTAATCAAATCACCCATACCCACCCAATTAAATACTAGTATATAGCTGTAGCTTTAAAAAAAAAAATCAGTTCTTTCAAACAACAGTTTGCAGAAAAACAAATGTTCCGCTAGATTTTTGGAGCATGGCCCATTCAGTTGCAAGCATATTACAAGTTCTTCCACTCCAACCTTGGCAAACCATGTCTTCATGAAGCTCGGTTTGTGCACAGGGGCACTGTCATGCTGGAACATTTTTGGGCCCCTTAGTTCCAGTAAAGGGAAATTGTAATGCTACAGTATACAAAGACATAATGTGTAATAGTTTGCTTCCAACTTTGTGGCAATAGTTTGAGGAAGAATCACATATGGGTCTGATGGTCAGGTGTCCACAAACTTTTGGCAGAAGCTGTGTTTATTGTTTTTGTTTTGCATATTATGCAAATTAGCTCAATCTAATTTTCTGTTGTTTTTGGTTGGTATAAGGAATAAGGTGAATTAATTGACTTTTGTGTCTACAGCTCTGGGTTTGTTAGACAAAAGGCAGAACACCATGCTTTAGTGCCACCTGGTCTTGCCCAGCATTCTTGCCTGAATAGTGGGAGGGAGCACTACCTATTGACCATATCTCTATAACTTTGTATTGTTGGTAGAAATTTGTTTTATTAAAGAAATAGATGGGGGGTGGGGGTTATATAGCTTAGTGCTTGAACCCCTAACTATACAAAATAAGTAAATAAAATTAGAATCAACAATTTATCCATCCATCCATCTTCAACCGCTTATTCTTTTTCAGAGTCATGGGGGAACCTGAAGCCTATCCCAGGGAGCATCGGGCACAAAGCGGGGTACACCCTGGACAGAATTAAGCATTAAAAGATGTAATATGCCTTGCATATAATTAAAACTTGACCTTTAGCAAATTATCATTTTATTTATATACATTTATGTAATTATCTAATTAGGCCATAAACAAAGCAATATCTATAACACTACCTAAATAAATGAGTGCAAATTACTGGACATTCACTTAATTAGGTTCCACGGATATTTATGATCAAATGTAACATATCTAACGTAGCCTATGTGAAAATATCAATAAGGAAACAGATCAAATTATTTTAAAATTTCCCTTTTTTTAACATTGTATAAAGATACTCTAATAACTTTAAGCCCACCATTCGCCTCCAGCCTCGTACACTCTGAGCCGATTTTGGATCTTCTCAAGACAATACCTGAGTGTTTATGTAATATATGGAGAATGTATAATACTCTGTACGCATGTACAGTTCGTGTTGGATACACAGCACGCTCTCCTCTATTTCAGAAAAAGGCAGTATAAAAGCCGGTAACTGACACTTTACCAGCCAATGGCGGTGGTAGTGGATGAACACACCAGCCAATAGGAGAGTGGCCCGACAAGAGGGCGGGGCTTAGATTTACCTGAGATGCAGAAAACCGGCCGCTGACGAGCTGCTGATATTAAAATCATATCACTAAGCAAACACAGGTGTCGTGGGTGCTTGGCAGAACAGCTGCTTTGTACTCAGTGAACCGTGGAAGTAAAAGGGGACAATCTTCGCTTTTCCTCACAGAGGTAAGCCTTGGATTTCTTTATAAAAGTTGTACATTTACATTTATGAGACGCTTTTATCCAAAGCGACTTACAAATGAGAGCACACTCACACACCAATGGTAGCAGAGTGTCTTGTCTGGTGTCTTGCCCAAGGACAATTCGGCATGGGGTCACCCGGGCCGGGATTCGAACCACCAACCCTACGATTAGCGGATTAGTGGACAACCCGACTAGATGCAGAATATTGTAGCCTGTACATTGCTCGTGACTGATAAGCACCAAATATCGGTGGTCGTGTCATGGTCATATATACACAACTATAATATATAAGTTTTTTTGTTGTTGTTTGAGAGAGAGTGAATGAGAGAGCGAGCGAGAGAGAGAGAGATTGGCTCAAAAACTCTCCCCTGTTGATAGACGTCGAAACTGTTGCATACTGGAGATTTACCAAAAATAGATGCAGGTCTGCAACATCGTGATGATGCACAGATCCTGTAGATGTCACGGTTAATCCTGCATCATGGGCTTTGTTGATCTGAAGTCTACTTCACTGTGATAACCTTTCACAAAAGTCTATTCTTTAGTTACTGAAAGCGTTTGATCAAGCGTTGTAAAAAGTTTAGCTGACTTTAAATCCCCCTTAATGTCGTGTGCAAACCATTCTGATAAATAATACAGTGCGATGTTATGCCTTGGGGAATGCTGAACACTCGCAGGAATACCGCCTTGCACTTTTCAACTGGGAATTTGTGGGACTTGGTGATGATCATGCATTAAATGATGCTTCCTGGTTAATGGGTGTATACTACAATAGAAGGCATCATGAGTTCATTACATTGCACATCACCATAGCTAACGGATACATATTAGCAGAAAACACTGTTAGACTGTGTACATGGGGAGAATTTTTATCTAATCACACTTGTTCATATTGTCTTGTTTTGTATCATGAAGCCAAATTTGTTGTAGCCTATAATTGAGAGTTTATATATTATTGGAGTTTATGGATAATGTAGTGCCTTGCACAAGTATTTACCCATTGAACATGTTCCCATTTTGTAGTATTACAGCCTGGAAAAGAAACACCTGGTATTTCATATGTAAAAAACAGCATGAAAGTTGTGATTGCATTAATATGCTCCATATTACTACTCCACTATTAATTACTCCATTGCTGTGAAACTTCTAAATTAGTTCTCGTGGTCCAGCTAGGATCAGAAATAACACAATGAGTTGAATGACAATCTGTGTGCGATTAAAGTGTCACTTAATCTCAACCTACATATGTACACCTGTTCATGGGAGGCCCCAAATTTTGTTAGGTTACATACTTAAACAAACAACACCATGAAGCTATCAAACCGGGGAATTCTGTGTGTGTAATTGATATATATATACTGTATATATATACTGTATATATATTATTTATAATTCATAATTTTAAGCAACATTACATAGCAAAATTTGTCACATACAGTACAGTCAGTAATATGTATATATTTATAAAGCATATTTATAAGCATATTTATAACTGGCTCATTTATACCACACTGGATTTGAAGGAAACAATAAATATGAGGCAAACCTGCAACTTCAATTTGAAAGTATTTAAATCCATGGTGGGTGAAGCATATAGAAACAGGCCTTTTAAACACAAAGGCCGCCTCCAGCATGTTGCCTTGGTAAAAGCACAGGCTGTAATTATGAAGTAATTATACCTACATTCAGCTTCTCTGTTTTTGTTTGCTTATGTAATACAGCTTTGTCTGTATATGTTCTAAACTGAATGAGGTGGACTGTTTTAATTTTAAATTAAATGCCCTGAAGTTATACAACTTCATGTGATGGGCTTTGAGCGCAACGAGCTCATATAATTCGAATAACTTTTTTATTTCCCAAATTAGCATCTCATTGGATGTTATCGTGCCAATTAAGTCATACCATTCCTTAAAACATAAAGGAAATCATTTTCATTGCATTCTTCTTTCTACATGTAATTAATTGATTTCTGTGTTTACAGTTAAGGTAAAATGACAAGCTAGCAATTTCTTGCTCTAAATAACCTTACTCAAAAGTGTATCCTTATGCATCAAATGTTCTCTAGATTAGAGACTTTATTTAGCACATTCCTGCTTGACTTCCCTTTGTTTCCTTTTGGCTGCTTAAATACACTCCTTCAACAACACTTTGTTTTAAGATTATTAAAGGTTATCGCCATCCATTATGCTTTTGTGGTTTTTTTGACTTCATTGTTTACCCTGCAATTAATAAATGAAGACTGCAGTGGGAGGCAGAAGCTGGCTGTTTGCAATAGAGTCAGACACTGCAGTAGGCTTAGACCTGCTGGTGACTTATTTACTTAAGCATTGACTTTATCAAGTGTTCTGTACTCTCATCAGTTGTAACAGTCCAATTACACCTCCTAGACTAAGCCACAGTGAAGGTCCCTCTATGAATAACTGCTTCTCTTGTGCTTACTTTCACTGTAACACATAGCTTGAGATGGCTGCCGAATGCCCAGTGAGATCTGAGGTGACTGAGCTTCACCAGAGCGTCAATCAGGTTACAGATGAGGTAATGCCAACAGGAATAGGGAAACTAATTGTCTAGTGTGTTTCACATCATGGAGAAGATGCCACAGGTATAGGTATTTTGCATGATCCTTGTGATAAACTTACCAAAGTATTACTCACGTATCTGTTCAGCTTCAGTGAAATATTTATGAATGATTATAAGTGTCAATATGTGTTTCATTCATTAGTGTATGTTAAACTAGTCTAGCAGAAATTACATCTCCTCTAACACTCCATTAAATAAAGGTTACTGACAGTCTGATCTATTCCCCTGTCTCTACTCAGTAGGGAATATGACAGACCCTGTAATCTGCTGTATGAACTGCTCCAACCTGTGAGCCTGGTTTCGGTGCAACTAATAAAACCATTGCGAATCAGTATTAATTTTACATCGTCAGTCATCCCTATTCATTTTGCTCTGACTTAGTTTCTCTTTTCTCTCCTGTCTCTGTTAGTCACTTGAGATCACCAGAAACATGAAGCTTCTGTTAGAGGAGGTGAGGGACTAATTCATGATCTTTCACACTGTATCTACTGTAGCCTATATGGTACTTTTCTTACTGATAATGTGCATTTATGTTACATTACCACAAACCATTTTCTGAAACAGCTCAATGATATCAGACAAAGCTTGTTTTCAGTGAACAGAAATTGAAGGCTGTGTAAAACAGCATTTCCCTTCAGTGTGTAATCAAGGTTTATTATCATGCCTCTGAGATACCATTTTATGTATTGAGACACATTTTAATGATAGAATTGAATGGGCAGAGGTTCGTGGTCTTTGTTTCCTATAAAATTGCTAATTTGTACAGGCTGCTTGGCCAAAACACCATGCACCTGTGATGTCTATATAAAGGCACACATATTATTATTATTATTATTATTATTATTATGCTAAGGGACAAAGCAACACTATATTTAAATCATATCATGTGCTCAACATCCCTGTCAACATTTACTGTCAATTAATAGCATTCTGTTAATTTCAGAAAATATGTTGTGCTGTTTAACGTTGCTTCATGTAGATTTCTGTTTTAAACAGAGCAAAGATGCAGGAATCAGGACATTGGTCATGCTAGATGAACAAGGAGGTAATGTGATATCCTATTTCACATGTCTTTACAAACATTTTCCTTACATTATCAGTTTTATTGATTCAAGTAATCATTCAAAAATACATTGTATAGTGGAAATAACACAGCAGTGACTTTATTTTAAATGATTTCAAATAGAATTTGAAATCTTTATTTCAGATCATTTTTTTTATTTCAGATTTTGTAAATGGCTTTATAGTCAGCTCCAGAATGTTTGGCATCCTTGCACAGGAAAAAAAGTATTTGTGTTTAATTAGTATAATCTAAATATTAAAATATTTTAAGTAAATGTTTTTTAAGAAAATAAAAACGTTGATGAAAAATATATTTTTAAACAAAAGCACATGTCACAATTATTGGCCCATCTGCATGTAGTGCTTTGTGCAATCTTACAATAATTATAAAGCTGACTAAAGCTCCAAAGCACATTTTATTTCATAAACAGAAAATAGGAGTAAGGTTACATTTTGTTTGGTTTTATTTAATTCTGAACTTGATTGTTAAGAAGGCCTTTTCTGTTTAAATGTGAAATCATTGACTGCCTTAACTCTTCTAAGAGCTGCTGTAGATACATTCATAAATACTCACATATGGAAATGTACATGTTCTTGTACAATCATTTAAATCCCTCTCATTCAAATAAAAGGCTGTCTCTTCCTCATAATCATGCGAAGATAAAAGCAAAACTCTGTTTTCCAGAGCAACTGGAGCGGATTGAAGAGGGGCTGGACCAGATCAATCAGGATATGAGAGAAGCTGAGAAAAATCTCACAGACCTTGGCAAATGTTGTGGTCTGTGCTCATGTGATAAGTATGTGCTGTTGGGAGAGCTCCTGTACTCGTATTTTTTTTTTTTTTGTAATAACAATTTTTTATTGATTCTCATACACTTTTCAGAGTACAACAAGATATATCAATACAGAATCAACATTTTTTACCCTGGTAACAGTTTACATATGATTAATTTACTTATGATTCATGTACATGTGATTTAATTACATATGATTCATTTTCATAAATCCATACAGAGTCAAACTTTTAACCCCAGTAACCCCCAACCCCACCCCCCACAAGATTTATATATACAGTATATATCCTGTACTCGGTTGCTTGACCATTTAACCATTTAGTCAGGAGTATTTTACCCATTATCTCTGCATGGAAGGAAAGATTCTCCCCTGCAAGGAGTTTATTGATGAGTCATGTCCAATAGGTTCAGCCTATTTTAGTCACTACTGATGTTTAATTAATGAATCATTTTTTATTGATCTCTTGTAAACAGAAAAAGCTGATTGAAAACACTGTTTTGATTGGCAGATTAAATCTTCGTAAACCTTTTGCTCTATACATAACCATAGGTTCGTAATCGTAATCATTTTGGTGATATAAATATTATTTTAGGTGCATTAGACAAATTAAGCTCATGAATGTTCTTGTTATGAAAATGTTCTAGCAATGTTCCAGTTTTATTAATACTAAGGATTGTCTTATAGTCTTTTTTACCGTCATTTATTTTTTACTGCTGCTGTTACTGTCTTCCCTTGCAAACTTTGCAGGCTGAAGAACCTTGAAGCAAGTGAAGCCTATAAGAAGGTGTGGGGTAATAATCAGGATTGTGTGGTATCTAGTCAACCTTCATCACGCATTGTGGATGAGCGAGAGAAAATGACAATGAGTGGTGGATACATCAGAAGGTCCTTAAATATTACTTTTCTTAAAATGACAAATAATATACATTTGTTTTCTAGTCGCTGTAATGAATTATAGATCAGCCATCAGTGATTTTATTTTATTGTGTGTGTGTGTGTGTGTGTGTCTGTCTGTCCATCCACCAGAGTGATAAATGACGCACGGGAGGATGAAATGGAGGAAAACCTTGCCCATGTGGGCAGTATCCTCGGCAATTTGAGGAGCATGGCACTTGACATGGGCAACGAAATTGATACTCAGAACGTGCACGTTGAACGCATACAGTCTAAGGTATTTTGTTTGTTTTATTTTACTATACATATATTATGCATACATACATACATACATACATTCTTTGATTATACTATACACTAAAGACATTTGGGTTTAAGATCAAAAGATGAATATGAGACGATAGATCAGAATTTCATCTTTTCTCGCTGATATTTACATCTAGATATACTAAACAACCTAGAACATGGCACCTTTTGGTGTTAGACCACCCAATTTTAAGGTGATCAGATGTGTTGGAACAGATTGCCTTAAACTAACTTAAAGTAAATAACACTTAGTATTTGGTTGCATGTCACATGTTTGCAATAACTGCAAGAAGCTGGTGACCCATTGACAATCACCGAACTGTTGCATTCTTCTTTTTTGATGCTTTTCCAGGTTTGTACTGTAGCTCCTTTCAGTTGTTATTTGTTTTGTGAGGTTTCTCCCATCAGTTCTTTGTTGTGTTGGCAGTGTGTTTTGGGTCATTGTCTTGCTGCATGATGAAGTTTCTCCTGATTATACTGAACACATTTCTCTTTAAATTGCCGGACATAATGTTTCTGTTAATCTTGTTTCCTGAAACTTTTGTGGCTCTTCTCTGTATGTCTTTGTAAATTCTAATCTGCCATTCTGATTCTTACTGTTGATGAGTGGTTTGTATTTTGTGGTATGGCATTTATATTTCTTACCTCTTAGTCTTCTTTGAATGGTGGATTGTGATACATTCACCCCTGCCCTATGGAGGTTGTTGGTTATGTCACCGACTGTTGTTTTTTGGGGTTTTCATTACAGCTCTAACAATGTTCCTGTCATCAATTGCAATGTTCCTTGGCCAACCTATTCGATCTCTGGTTGTTAGTACACCAGTGGTTTCCTTCTTTTTCAGGATGTTCCTTTTTTTTGTATGTTATTCCTAATGCTTGTGTAATGGCTCTGATCAATTTCCCCTCATTTCACAGCTTGCTTTTCTCAAGACAGCTCTCTTGTCTTCATGTTGATTTAAACTTTTTAGCAACAAATCTAGTCTTCACAGGCAAAACCCAGGGCTCAAACCAAGAGCAGACATTCAGAGCTGTTAATTGTTTAAACAGTCACTCTAACAGGGCAAACCTGGGGAAGACGAAATACCTGTCTGTCACACGTTCCAGTATTTCTGATCACTTGAAAAAAACGGGTGGGTTTAAACAAAAGGTGCCATGTTCTAAGTTGTTTAACACATCTAGATGTACATAGGAAATTACACAGGAAATTAAAGCTGGAATTTTTATCTATCAGCTCATGTTCATATTTTGATCTCAAAACCAAATGTCTTAATTGTATAACAAAAACAACAAAACTGGTTTTGCTGTATCATTTAGGTAAACATTCAGTGAAACAAACAACATTAAATAGATTGATGTTTTTGTCTTTTTTTAGGCTATTGCCAATGTTTCTCGCATCAGTGAAGCCAATCAGAGGGCTAACAAACTAATAGCAAGGTAAACACAGAAGAGCATTGATGATTTGTTTAAATTATTTCTGTCATATCACAGCTTTACAAGTGGATGAAGAGTTTCTCATGAAAAAGTGGATGAAGCAGGGTTTAGTTTCTTCATGTTCATAACTGTCTAAAAGACCCAGTTGCTATTTCAAATATCATTGTTGTGGTTCATTGTATCACTTATTCAGTGGATTTTTTTTAAATAGTAGAGCAACATGCCAACAGCTGTCAGTGTCTTTATTGAAAGGTACCAGTTCACTTTTGTCAGTGCTTTTCTGTGACTCTTTGATAAAAATGACAGCGTAGTGTGCTTCTTTAAAATGGTTTCTGAGGAAATTTCCATTTCAAGAAAAGGTGGGAAATGGCTAAACTGAAAAGCTGAATATTGTGTGGTTTTTAGGTTGCATTTCTGAAAGCATTGTTACGACCCAGTCTAGGTTGGGCTGCACAGAGTAACCAGCTTGCGATTCGCATTGATTTATTCTTTTTAATTGTAAGTGAGGGAGCCAAGAAAACACAACAACACCAGATTGTTCAACAAATTGAGGTATATTCAGTGACACAGTATATACATATACTATACATCTGTACAAATAAAGCAAACAGGCATATCTTCAGGGTGGGCAAAGGCCAAAATAACAAACAAAAGTGATCTATATTTAGGTAGCTAACTTACCTAAAAGGAAAGAAAAGAAAATACAAATATTCTTCCCTAACTACCTAAGAAACCGAGACAAAAGGAACCCTTTCCAAAAATAAATGGCAGCCACACCCCTACTGCCAGTGCACCACGTGAACACATATATACACACACACAAGTGAAGAGAATACTCAAAATATAGGGATAACCAAACTCAGAGTCAAAAACTAGGCAAAAGTCAAGATACCAGAACAGCAGTCAAACTATAGGACTTGGCCACAAGGGCAAGCAACACGATCCAAATTCTCTCCAAACAAATCACCAAACACCTCCAACATCCCACCCATCTCATTCCGTCTTCTTCCTTTAAAAATGGCCGTCAATCAATGAGGTCATCAAGTGGGCAGGAGCAAGGCAGGCCAGGGCAGGGTGGAAAGTGTTCCAAATATAGCGGGTTGTAACAGCATTTTTTGCATAATACATATTCCAATTAACAGTGAATTGACTGATAAAATTTTGTGCAAGGACTAGGTTTAACTCAAAGAAAATGTGAACAGTCATAATAGCCAGACTAATAATTAGTCATCATAAAGATAGCAAATACCTAGTTTGTGAAATGATAGTGAGAGTGTTCATTGCCCAGTCCCTCCAGGATTTTGCAATTGCAGAAATTAACGCAAAATCAAGCAACCTCAGCAATATTCGGAGCAGCTTGAAATTTTTCTAAATTACCACAGATTTGCTCTAAGACGCATCATGTGACATCATCACAACATGCATTCAGCTTCTTTGATTCACATGAGTACAGCTAAAAGTACTATGGGCAGCTGTGGCTCAGTCGGTAGAGCGGGTTGTCCACTAATCGTGGGGTTGGTGGTTTGAATCCCGGCCCGGGTGATCCATGCTGAAGTGTCCTTGGGCAAGACACTGCACTGAACCCTAAGTTGCTCCCGATGGCAAGCTAGCACCTTGCATGGCAGCTCTGCTACCATTGGTGTATGAGTGTGCACTTGTAAGTCGCTTTGGATAAAAGCGTCTGCTAAATGAATAAATGTAAATGTATGTAAATGTAAAAGGTCTTATTGAGCAACAAACATCACTGCGTAAGACTGTGCAGAACATTTTCTTGCAGTTTCGCCAATTCAAGTAGTTTTCCGCAAAAAAAGACAAATAATTTTACAAAAAAGCTCCTGTATGGACTGATGGTCATTTATAACGATGATGATGAAGGTGATGATGATCTTGTTAAATGTACTGCAATGCTTCTGTGAAACTCAGCCTATACCAGTGGACTGAATAGCTGTTTAGACCTTCTTAATATCCCTGTTCTGCTCACTTATTATAATTGGATGTCCCGCTGATTAATGTAATCTCTTCTGATTTTGTAACAACAATGAAAATCTTTATTGATATGACTGAAACAAATGAATGAAGTACTGTTTTATTGTACTACCTCAAAATGGCTTTTGGGGAAATTACCATTTTAAGAAAGTGTGTGTAAAAAAAACTTTTGTCTTTTGTTGTTTTCTGTTAGATTTTTAAGAAAAAAAATTGTGTTTCATTGTAATAAATCTTGATTTCAAGATGAACTTGTTACCTTTTCCATTTATTCACTATTGTGACACACTTTGCGCTCATTGTGGCCATCTGCTGGAGAAGAACAGGAACTGCGAAGCTGCTCCAATGACCTAATATGAGACACGATTCAAAATGGAGGTTTGAGCGTGACAACTTCAACTTTGTTGATGTTTTTTTGTAATGTCTGTACTGTGTATCTACTCATTTAAATCCTTCCTATTTATCGTCTATTTCCATTTACACATCGTTATCGCACAGGCTCCCGAGCAAAAGACATATGTTTGCACTCAATAAAGAAACACCTTTAATTCTAGAGAAACGAGAGATGACTAAAAGGGCCTATGAAGATGAAACTTAACACATCAGTGTCAATGACTGCAGATATATATATATATATATATATATATATATATATATATATATATATATATATATATATATATAATGTAATAACTCGTGCAGTCTATTATTAATCATCTTTAAATATAGCATTCATAAAGGAATGCTAAGAATTAGTAAAGGCAATCACTGTTTTGTCTTCAGGTCTAAAGCACAGAGCTTCTTAGAGTCATTAGGAGCCGTTCAGAATATAACGTCACATTTTATGTGCGTCAACCTAAAATGTGTTTGGTTAGACAGAGAATTGGTCAGCCAATTAAACTTCTTGGGCGTTTAAGTGCATGTCATGTTAGTTATCAGAATGAACGTCCCGATTAAACATTATAATAGTTCCCGTGTTGGGGGGGAGCGCAGTTTTTTTTTTTGTTTCTGTACGCACTGCCGCTAGAGGGCGCTGTTTGTCTCCTCGGCGAGTGAACGCGCGTACTGAGCGAGAAAAAAAAAAAAATGACGTAGCTAGCAGAGTGCGCGCGCGACACAGGGGAGCTCGTCTACGAAGTTTTTCGGATATGTTCTCGAGGGCGTATTCGTCGATTTGCTGACTATTACGGCAGCCATAAAGCGTTTGTGTGGGTAATTAGAAAGTTTATTGTGCTACATTTGCAAATTCATGCTTAAAAAAAACAAAAACTCCAGCGCAAAAATAACGAGCCTTTGTGAATTCGTTCACATGGAAGAAAAAAACAACACAAAACGCCCGTTCGCTAGCAACCGCTAGCTAGCTAAGGCAATCTCAGGTACTGCTGAAAGAGTAGCTAGCTTAGCTAACCTATCCGATAGCTATAGCCGGTTTGTGGAACATCGTTAAGACACCATCATCTATTACTATTACTATTATTATTATTATTATTATTATTAATGCCTGCTCGCTTCGTGTGTAGGACTGAAATATGATCTAGAGTGAATGTAGGGACGCCTGAGGACGATGGCGTTTGTCCGGGTCTCAATGTTTTTCTTCTGCAACACCGCTTAGCTAACACACACACACACACACACACCATCACACATTCACAACAAAGAAATAGGAAGCATCAGGGAGGGTGTGTGTGTGTGTGAGAGAGAGAGAGAGAGAGAGAGAGAGAGTGTCTTGCTGATTACTGGAGAAATGCAGATCATTTAAAGCGAAACGATCCCGTTAAAGTCTCATCACATCGGATCCTTCCTGAGCCTCATCTGTCGTGCTGAAGACTGGGCTCTCCTCTCATAAACAAACACCTTTCCTAAATGGCATTCAAGAACCGTTTATTCGTTCATTTTCTTTTCTTTCTATTTTCTTTTATTTTTTTTTTTGTTGAAAGTGCATTAAAAGTCGACTTGATCCAGTTTCCATCACATCTATGAGTCCAGATTACTGTCATGTTTTAGATGCATTCCTCACATTATCTCCGTAAGTTTATTTTGATATGAGTAAGTCTTATTAAAACGACATCACACCTCAGAAAGAAAGGGAGGGGGAAACAATAAGTATGGTCTAGTTGAAGAATATTCTGTAGTATTTTGCTGACACGTGACCATTAGTGGGATTGTTTACGATTTTATTGAGTCTGCTAGGTTCATTACACTGTGAAAAAGTCCTGTTCATGGTTTTGGATTGTACGTGAACTAAAATGTATAGCTATAGGATGATATTAATGTCCCGATCCACTACTGAACGTCAGGCCCGATGCTGGTTAAATTATTGGATACAAATCCGACTGGATTATTTCCCAGGCCAGTTCACTTGAGTGTTATATTCACTACCATGATGCACAATAGCTATGATTCCATCCATGTATTTCTGTGTGAATTTTGGGAGAGCGCATTAAACAACCACTGGATGGAAACGGCAGATGCGAATAAAATCTCCAGAATGAACATTTTAAAAAAAGAAAGTATGTGTTTAATTGAGGGCGGCTGTGGCTCAGTCGGTAGAGCGGGTTGTCCACTAATCCATTAATCGTAGGGTTGGTGGTTCGAATCCCGGCCCGGGTGATCCCATGCCGAAGTGTCCTTGGGCAAGACACTGAACCCTAAGTTGCCCCCG
>JAFFST010003812.1:4513-20494 GCA_022414735.1 Noturus placidus | reverse complement strand
CTCATTTGTAAGTCGCTTTGGATAAAAGCGTCTGCTAAATGAATAAATGTAATGTAATGTAAATGTAATTGAGGTGGAATTTATTCTTATTCAGTATTGAGACGTGCGTGAACTAGGACGGAAACATGTTTACTGAATAAATCCCTCGATGTGTGTTAAGTCATGTGACAGTTCCTCAACAAATCATGTGATTCTATAATTGTCTCAGTAAAGTAAAAATGTCAGCGAGCGAGATGCAGCAGTTTCCCCAGAAGTGACACAGGGGATGGAAACGGTGCTTTATTCTCAAATTTTTTATGTGATACTCCATTTTTTCACAATATGTTCAATTCGCAACTTGGATGGAATCATAGCTAATGTTCTCTAGTATCAGACCAGTATCTGCTATCAGACAGTACCCAGAATTTTTATATCAGAATCATGTTGTACACTATATCTCTAGAAAATAAGATTTGATGTCCGTATCCTGTTCAGTGTTGTGAATATTTTCAGCAGAGCTACCTCTGCTATACACACTATATTAAAAATATGTTTTTCCTTTTAGGTGCCTGGCTGTTTGGTGAATAAGAGACTTAATGTCCAGAGGCTGAGAGGAGACAACAAGGATGTCTGAAGATCCCTTTTCATCTCCCGGATCAGAAGTTGTATCAGCACACTTCAAGAAAAGGAAGTCGCGCTTCACATTTTCTGAGGTTCAGCTTCTGCTGACTGAGGTGAAGAGAAATCGCCACATACTGGTTGGTCAGTATGATTATTAATTCTCAAACCCAGTTAAGCATCCTTGGAATTTACATGTCTTTTTTGTGCTTTTCTTCAACATTTTTGATGTACTAGGTGTACACGTAGAACTGTGTGCATCAAAATGCACGACAAACAATATACCATGGATATATACAGGTGCATCTCAAAAAATATGAATATTGTGGAAAATATTGTGTATGTTAATTCAAAATGTGGAACATTCATATATTCTAGATTCATTAAACATAAAGTGAAATATTTCAGGTCTTTTTCGTTTTTAATCTTGATGATTACGACTTACAGCTCATGAAAAAATCCAGTATCTCAAAATATTAGAGTAAAGAATTTATAATACAGAAATGTCGACCTTTTGAAAAGTATGTTAATTTATGCACTCTGTACTTGGTCGGGGCTTTAATCCTTTTGCACGAGTTACTGCATCAATGTGATGTGGCATGGAGACGACCAGTCTGTGGCACTGCTGAGGTTTTGTGGAAGCCCAGGTTGCTTTGATAGCGCCTTTCAGCTCGTCTGTATTGTTGGGTCTGGTGTCTCTCATAGATTCTCTATGGGGTTCGGGTCAGGCGAGTTGTCTGGCCAATCAAGCACAGTAATACCACCGTCAGCAAACCAGTTAGTAGTAGTTTTGGCACTGTGACAGGTGCCAAGTCCTGCTTGAAAAGGTAATCAGCATCTCCATAAAGCTTGTCAGCAGATGGAAGCATGAAGTGCTATAAAAATCTCCTGGCAAACGCTGTATCGGCTCTTGACTTGAGAAAACACAGTGGACAAACACCAGCAGATGACTCCGCACCCCAAATCCTCACTGACTGGAAACTTCACACTGGACTGCAAGCGACTTCAAGCAACGTGGATTCTGTGCCTATCCACTCTTCCTCCAGACTCTGGGACCTTGATTTCCAAATGAAACGCAAACTTTACTTTCATCTGAAAAGAGGACTTTGGAACAATGAGTGATGGTCCAGTTCTTTTTCTCCTTAGCTCAGGTAAGACGCATATGCATAAATTAACATACTTTTCAGAAGGTTGGGATTTCCATATTATAAATTCTTTATTCTAATATTTTGAGATACTGGATTTATGATTAGCTGTAAGACGTAATCAACGTTAAAACAAACAAGGCTTGAAATATTTCACTTTATGAGTAATGAATTTAGAACATATGAAAGTTCCACTCTGTGAATAAAATTACAGAAAAAATTAACTTTTTCACAATATTCAAATTTTTTGAGATACACCTGCATGTCCTCCAAACAGGTAAATTCAACCAAGGTGTCTCAAGTGATGTTAAGAAGCGAACATGGGCCGCTCTCGCAGCTAGCATCAACGAAATCAGTGAGTGTCACAGAGAGGTCATCGAGATTGTGAAGAAGTGGTCTGACCTCAAGTGCGACACCAAGCGCAAGGTGGCAGCCATGAGAGCTTCCGGCTTCTCTGCTGCCCGCATAACTGACGATCTTTCTCCTATCGAGAAAATGGTGCACCAGATCCTCCAGCCTGGACCTGGGGAGAAGTTCCCAATGTCAGACAGCATTGCAGATGAGGACGAGGACAGCCAAGGTGCTTCTTGGATGCCACTGCACGTCCCTGGTATGGCAAATGGCAGGTTGCCTATCAAGGCGCAGGGCATGCCACATCACTCTAGGATGAGCAGCAAAGGAGACGCAGATCTGCCACTTGATATGCCATACAACTGTGAGTGCTTCCTTTAATCTAACTGTTAACTAGGAATGGGTACAGAGTGACTACGTTTCCATGTACAGCGGTAATATAATTATTGACATTACTCTGAATAAGACAATATTCTGATTATGGTGTTTACATGAGTCGCTTTTAGAATACTCCTTTCATGTTCCCGTGTTACATGTTATAGAACACAGTTCGATTAACAGCACACGTCATTACGCCCCGACGTCGCTCCAGAATTTTACGTATCAACATACAGTTCATCTTCGTTATGGTACTGTATACAGTTTTGGGTGTATTTATTTAAATATTTTACGAGTGCGGTTAATTATTTGTCATGCTGTACATGCAAATAGACAACTGCTTGAAGCCGTGGGTGTGTCTCAAACCGCATACTTTCCGATATATATAGTTGCCGAGAGACATGAATTTCTCCTACCACAGGCCTATTGTAGGAAAGTACGTGGTTTGGGACGCAGCCGTGGTCTCCTGTTTACCGTAAAACGGTTGAGCATTGCCGTGTGTGATTGTGTCCTGTCGCAAAATGCGGTGAAAACTGTCACACGACATTAATAATGTGATTAAGATGTTTACAAGTCTGTAATACATGTCGATAATGCGACTAAAACAGGAGTACTCCACATGTCCTAATTCGATTTGTTTTTACTTTGAGTATGAAATTAATCGTATTAAGGTAATTAAAAATTGCTGTTTACATGGTAGTTTCTTGATCAGAGTATTGTCTTAATCGGGTTAATAGTGGATTATTGTTGTCCATGTAAACGCACTGGGTGCTTAGAAATTACAGCATCGTTAATGGCGTTAAATGTGATTGTTTTTTTTTATTCATTTTGCATTCATTGAAGTGCAATACCAAACAACAAAAAGTAAATCCACCCAGAAATTTAGCCTTAATCCTTAGTAAAAAGTTTGTGTTTGGTTACAATAGCACTGGGGGACAGAACTTGCACAAATGGCAGTAATTTCATATCTGAGGCTGGAGTTTTGGTCAAATCTGAAACTCTGCAAAATAACGTACAGTTCCGGTTTTGTGGCCCAAAGCTGTCATTACTATGCAGGACCTAACTTATATTATTTGTAAATAGTCAATTATTTTCTTAAAAGCCTGTTACAGTTTTTTGTGCTTTTGTGCAGAAAACTACTTGAATGGGTGAGCTTGCACTTGCACAAAAGAATTTTGCACGGTCTTTCGCAGCGATGTTTTGTTGGTAAATGAGAGCTTTTAGCTGTACTCAGGTTTGACACACGGGAATCTAAGAGGGCGGACAGGACTAACAAGCAATCACCATGAGAAAATCCTTACATGTGTAATATATCTGGGAAATAAATCTTATTTATGTGTCACTTTCAATAAAACCATGTGTTGTCTGTGTTAATAGCAAATCAAAAGTTTGGTTTGAGGGTGCAAACTGAAGTACTTAACCTCCTAGCTCAAAAGAATATCCCCACTGTTTATCTTTTTAAAATTGTAGTGGTTTGAAGATTACAATTCAAGTAGGTATGTCACGAGAACGGATACTTCGGTAGCATGTCGGTACCAACATTCTTAAAACGTGACGGTACTTGTTTTTCCGCACTCTAGTTGGAACCGAGTCTAATACCGAGAAATACCGAGGTTGCAATTCTTCTGGACCTGATGGGGGCAGCAAATACGCGCAAGTGTTTTAGTCGGTCCACAAGTGGTGAAGAAGAAAAAGAACGCCGACAAGCACACGGGAAAAACTACAGAAGCTTAGCTTAACAAGTTTAGCTCCGCCCCGACTCATTGAGAGGAAAAGAGAGGAAAGCTAGTATCAGTTTCCGGTGTGCAACCGATGCTATCGTTCATTTCAAACAAAGCAAGGAAACACCTGGCATTTGGCAAAGCATCTGAAAGACGGTCCTATATTATGGCTCTTTTTGCCAGCATTAGCCAGAGGAGGATGTCCTCCAGGAGAGTTTTTAATTAAATTTATTTTATTTTTATACCACACCATGGAATCAACTTTGGTATCGAGTATCGTGTACGTTTGGTGGTATAAGTACCGACTACTAGATTTTTGGTATCGTGACATCCCTAAATTCAAGTGTATAATTTGATTAGGTGTGTTTTTGTTTTTGACTTGTTTAGATTATTCTGCTGTGCCTCTTACTGACCTTGAGTATGAACCATCAGGCACAGAAGGTAACCTGAACATTTTTGTTCTTCTTTTTATAGCAGCAGTATTCTACATTTTGGTTTGTTTGTTTGTTTGTTTTGCATGTGTTAGATAGTTTTTTATCATATTGATTTCTTGTATCACTTGCATATTATTGTGTTTCCTCCCTCATCAGACCAGGGCCTACGAGACAGTGAAACAGACTACCAGAGTGAGCATAACAAAATTTTAATTGACCCAGATACTGCTGACAGAGACAAGATTAAAAATCAAGAAACCCAGCCTAGAGCATCAAGCAAAAGTACAGCTCATGCAGGAAGGTCTTCCCATGCTGCTGTTTGTCATCTAGCATCGCAAAGCGCAGGCAGTCTGCAGGAGCACCTCACCAAGACCGCTTCCCTCAGCCTGCAGGAGCAACAGGCCGCCACCGTGCTGATCGGGGCGCTGTCACGTTCACTTGAGTCGGTGGCCGAGTCGGTGCAGCAACTGGTGCAAACACAGCAGGAGTTTGCACGGGACACACTGCGTCTGCAGAGAGATACACTGCATGTGCTGCGTGACTTTTCCTCCACTGCACTGACACTGATGCAGGACAAATCCAACGGCCACCCATAGCACCTGCATCTTACCCAAATGTAGTCTACACTAGTGATGGGCATTTCGAGCAAATTTGCTGTTGAGTACTTAAACCTATAAAAGGTTTAATCAGTTAATTGGTCTTTAACATAAAGAGGGTCATTTTGCGTGAAGGTATTTTGCTTGACTTAATAGCACACATTTCTTTAACAAACATTTTTAGGCTCTAGGGCAAAAACAACAGCCTGCTGACTAAATTGAAATTCACTCTGTTATTATTTAGGCTATAATTTTATACTGCTGCATTTGCAGTAGCACCGTGATATGCTTTATATTGCAAAAAAACATGATATTTTCATTTTTTCATTTTCATCACTCTTGAGTGAGGAATATCACAATGATTCAGATTTGGTGTTAGTTATTTACCCACAGTAATGTTTTCTTAACTGATATCAACAAAATTTTACATTTCTTACATGGCCTGAAATTTACATAAAACTGGCCATCTTTCACTTTGTCTTCGTGTAAGATATGCCTTCAAGGCCAACATTCGGTAAAAAACTTAAAACATTTTTGTTTTAATTGGCATTTTAAAATGGCTTAATGGGTCCGGGGTTCGGGTCCCGCCGGGGCCGTGTGTGCGGAGTTTGCATGATCTCCCCGTGTGTCGGGGGTTTCCTCAGGGTACTCCGGTTTCCTCCCCCAGTCCAAAGACATGTATGGTAGGCTGATTGGTATGTCTAAAAGTGTCCGTACTGTATGAATGGGTGTTTGAGTGTGTGTATGAGATTGTGTCCTGCGATGGACTGGCACCCTGTACAGGGTGTACCCTGCCTTGTACCCGATGCTCCTGGGATAGGCTCCAGGTTCCCCATGACCCTGAAAAGGAGTAAGCGGTAGAAGATGGATGGATGGACTTGGCACAACATGATTGTGGCAGATGTGGCTGGTATGCTGAAGGGAAAAAACTGCTAAATCTATTTTAATTGAACCAAACTTGACACACTTAATAATCAAAAAAAGCTTTATTAAATAGTTAATAAATAACCTAAAAATTTCTATTTATATAAAGTACTTAGTTTGTGGTGCTCAAAATATTCAGCATATAAATCCTCAATCAGCATTTAATTTGGCTTGTTTTTCCAATCTCTGTCTTTTAGTGGTTTAGAAAACACACTCTGCTGGTACTGATGGTTGTAGTCACGTATGAATGTTAACTTGCTAAGTGATAGGTTCTTGTAGTTTTGCTGTATTTTTAATGTCTGACAAAGTGTGGACTTTACATTACCTATTTTCAGAAAGATTAAAACATTGCCGTGTTTGGCTTTATCACCAGTGTACTGACCGACAAACACGCTGTCACTCGTGTGCTTCGTGGAATTTCTGTTGAAAATGATAACTCATTTGTTGACCTGCACTGGTGACAAGACCAAGCACAGCAATGTTTAGTCGTTCATTTTTACAAAATGAGTGTACGTTCGGTTGTTACACAAGGAGGACTTGATTAGTGCCCATCACTAGTCTACACACCTCAGCTTTAAGTTATAAGATGTTCTCTGGAGAACAGGGAGGGACTGTTGAACTAATGAATAGTATAGTTATATACCTCAGGAGTATATAATAATAGTCCACTACAGCGTTCAGCTACCTCCCTCCCAGTGTTCATAGCGATCACAGGAATCATACATGCACTAATACTGCACACTGTGTGCAAGAGACTTTACAATAAGCTCTCCCACATCTCCGGAAAGTAGTGATGCTGGTATGTTACAGCTGGAAAGTAGCATTATTACAGCAAACTGTTTCTCATATCAGAGTTATCTCTTTGTTTAAAATCATTGACTGTTTGGACCAGTGATTAGACACACCTACTTTAAATTGACAAAGCTTTATTTAATGATGCAATGTAATTAAACTAACTTAAATCCTGTAATAGTTTTAAATTATGAGTGAATTATGAGTCTATTTATCTGAAATGCTCAGTTTATGGTATTGTAGACACCATATGGATGTCTTAATTTGATGTTTCCCTTTTGTGACTGATCAGCTTTTCAGTGTTTCATTTCTCACCCAAATGTTACAATTCAGATCTGATCAGAAATATTGGACATTGTGTGGAGCACATTTTTAGTAAATTTGCAGGTTTTCTAACCATTACCTTTGACCTTTAACTACCTTGAATTATTAAGCAGTTCCTTTTTTTAAGCAGTTCCTTTTTCCCCTCCTCTTTGTAGTTACAGGTGCCATGATATTTAATTCTGATAGTGCTCAATAAGGATACCTTTTTATACAGCTGCCACTGATTCCTTATAGTTGTTCTTCCAATAGTATAACACTGTTAAATGTTGTCTGTAAAAACTACTGTAAAGATTGGATTAAAGCAGAATAATCATTTTGTCTCGACTACTGGTACTTTTCAAACCTGCTGTTATGAGGCTTCAAGACGTAGGTAGTGACCATTTTGTAATTTGATAAGAGGCTTTAATAAATAATGTAGCTTTTCCTAGGATCTCTATAACCAGTGTTGTTCCTCTTTGCTCTTTGAAAGACAGAGGCACAACACTGCATTGAGGAAAAACACAAAAACTGCTTCTGCCTTTTGGAACAGTACCATTATTTGGTTTGAATATGAATCCTGAATAGTAAGTATTTGTAGCCTTTTATTTAGTCTGGGTTTGTTGTGCCTTGCTGTGTTGTATTTTATATTGAAGTTAGTCTTTTGTTTTTAACATGAAAGTACACGTAGGGTAGAAATGTTTTTGAAGAAGCATTTATTGCATAATGCATGAGCAAAATTGATCTACATGGTGCGATTGTACATGTCTGTGAAATTAGAAAGCATTGCTGTGTGGTGTTCTGTTCCTCAGTTGTTACAGTTTTGTGTGTGCACGGTGTGTTAGCATAAGGAAAAGAATTACAAGCTGCCGAAGG
This sequence comes from Noturus placidus, assembly GCA_022414735.1. Lineage (NCBI taxonomy): Eukaryota > Metazoa > Chordata > Actinopteri > Siluriformes > Ictaluridae > Noturus > Noturus placidus. The sequence goes on along the minus strand of JAFFST010003812.1, from coordinate 12,380 downwards.
ATAGTTTGCATTTGTGTTATGCTTTTTCTTAGTGACTACCTTTTCAAGCTGCTGCTGATTGGAGACTCTGGTGTCGGGAAGTCATGTCTGCTGTTGCGTTTTGCTGTAAGTCAAAAAGTCAATAAGCACTGAAACATGATATTAGACAAGACTGGATGTCAGGTCTCATGCGGATAAGATACACGGTCAAATTAAATTCTCAGTCCAATATCTGTTAAATAGATTTGTTGCATTTGGATAGATTTATTATTAATTATTTCTCAATGCTGCTGCATTCTGATGCCAACAGGACGACACCTATACTGAAAGCTACATCAGCACGATAGGGGTTGACTTCAAAATCAGGACTATTGAAATGGACAGGAAGATAGTTAAACTGCAGATTGTGAGTAAAGAATTCACTGTGCTGTAGTATTTTATTTATTTTTCATTTTTTATCTTAAATTCTTCACTGGGTCTCTATAAGCTGGCATTAACATGACATTTGCAAGGTTTTTCATTGAAGACAGGCCACATGAGTTCTTATTTTTTATTTCACATTTAGTACCAGTAATCTTGCAATTACAAATGTTATAGTTTTGATTTGTTAATAAAGCTTTGAATATACATTATCAGTAATCAATCTAAATGCTTATATTGATTGATTTTTATTACAGTGGGATACAGCTGGTCAGGAGAGATTTCGCACTATTACCTCCAGCTATTACCGAGGTGCCCATGGGATTATCATTGTATATGATGTTACTGACCAGGTAATAACCATAATAATAGGCTAATAACAAAAACATTTTGTGAGTCTTTCAGAGATATATTGTTCTTTTATTGTAATTGCAGGAGTCCTTCAACAACGTAAAGCAATGGTTGGAGGAGATCGATCGCTATGCATGTGAAAATGTCTCAAAGTTGCTGGTGGGGAACAAAAGTGATTTAACTTCAAAAAAGGTGGTGGACTTCACTACAGCAAAGGTATCTGCTCAAACCTGTGCTTATAAGTCAGAAGAATTTATAAGGTATTTTTAATACATTTTTATTTTAATACAGTTTTTTTTTATTATTATTATTTATTTATTTATTTATTTATTTTACTAAAACTTAAGATTATGGGGCAAAAGGAAAGAAAGTAACCAAAGGATCTTTTTGGTTTTGTAAACATTCTCAGATTTACAGGCAAAAACTTTCAGGCTTAAAGTATGTAGATACCTGACCATCACACTTATTTGTGCTTGTTGAACATCCCATTCCAGGTTTAGTCCTTTTTATAATCACCTCCACTATTCTGGAAAGGTTTTCCACTAGATTTGGGAGCATGGCTCTGGGGATTTGCCCATTCATCCACAAGAGAATTAGTGAGATCAGGCACTAGTGTTCAGTGGGGTTGAGGTCAGGGCTCTGTGCATGCCACTCAAATTCTTCCAGTCCAACCTTGGAAAACCACGTCTTCATGTACCTCACCGTGTGCACAGGGGCATTGTAATACCGGAACAGGTTTGGAACACTTTGTGGCAACACTTTGGGGAAGACCCACATATGGGTGTGATGGTCAGGTGCCCACAAACCTTTGGCCATATAGTGTATGTCCATATGTTCTCAACAAAAATAATAATGTTACTTAGGATTTTTGTTGCAAAACAAGGTGGGGAACTGTTCTTGTATAGTACTGTTACTATATATACCAGTGTATTATTATTTTTAGAGGGCCAAACATTGAAGGCAGCCTCCTCTTCTTTCTTCTTCTGCTAGGTTGTCTATGGCAGCCATAGAATTGTCTGGTACAAAGTTGTAAAATTTGGTACTCTGATTGGGGAAGGTCTAAGGAACATTCTGACTAGATTTGGGCCAGGTGTTGTTAATGCTCTAGCACCACCATAGGGTCAAATTTGAGCCTAATTTTTTAAGTATGTTTATGGTCATAACTTGAACCTTGTGTCCTTGTGCACACATCAGACTTGTCCAAAGTTTTTCTATCATTATCATTATGAACGGTTTGGAACCACTTTACCTATCCCATGTCCTAGTTCTGTTACATTTACATACTTTTACATATACATACTGTATTTAGCCTTTCATAATATTGGTACAACTTTTTTCTAGGAATTTGCTGAGACACTTAAAATCCCATTCCTTGAGACAAGTGCAAAGAATGCAAGCAATGTGGAGAAGGCATTTTTAACGATGGCCTCTGAAATCCAGAAGCGAGTCGTGGAAGACAATGTTCAGAACGAGACAGTCAAAGTTGGAAAAATCAATAGTGCTCCTCTGTGGCATGGAGCTCAGAAAGCAACGGCTGAGGAGGTCAACACTTGCTGTTAGTGTTACCGGACTAGAGTACGTTCAGGGATTTGCATATTTAAAAAATATTTTGTGGACTAATTGTATTTCACAGTTTATATTGATTGATGTTTTATGTCTCTTTATGAATGAATATGCTGTAAACCTCCTCACTGTGTTGCATACTCTTTTTAAGGTCCTAAGTGTCAGATTAAACATGTATAGTAGTAATGACGGACACAGATATTTAGCAAACACATTATTTTAAAGAGTGAAATGTTAGTTTATTGCTTATAAATGATAACTAAAACACTAAAATCCATATCATATTATTCTAATTTAATATACAGCATATTTCCCCCTCACACTCTATCTTAAACTGCCAGGACCCATCATAAGATACACATATCTATTCTTCACTCTCACAACATACAGTTGTGTTCATAAATTTATTTTTGCATGATCTGCAAAATGTTTTTTGTTTTAATAAGAGGGATCATTAAAATAGCATTTTGTTTTTCATTCTGCCCTGAATAAGCTATTTCACATAACAGATGTTTACATATACTCCACAAGACACATTAATTACTATTTACACAAAAGTACCAGTTCAAAAGTTTACATACCCTTTTCGTTCGTAAGATGAACGTTTTGTGTTTGTTTTGTGATAGTTGTTCATGAGTTCCTTGTTTGTCCTGAGCAGTTAAACTGTTCACTGTTCTTCAGAAAAATATCCGAGGTCCTGCACATTCTTTACTTTTCCCAGCATCTTTTGCATATTTGACTGCATAATGACCCTCTCCAAGGTGTACCCCGCCCGATGCACTCTGGGATAGGCTCCAGGTTCCCCGTGACCCTGAAGCGTTATAGAAGATGGATGGATGGAGTAACTGCATAATCAGATAATCTTTGTATATTACAATGAATCTGATTGGTCAGAAGGTGTTGATTAATTATCTATCACATCAGCTCTGTCAGTAGTTCTGACTAATTCTAATCATGGGTTTATATTAATGTTATCCTTATTGTTTCTATAGTAACATAATCCATAGGGACTTGCATAACAGACACTCCACATAATCTAATAATAAAGTGACTAAAAATGTGCTGTTACTAAACAACCAAACGAGAGTATAACAGTTAATATAGTGAAGCTTTCTGAACAGAAACATTTATTTGTCATCTATGGAAGGAGTCTCCAGTGTCAGGACAGATGAGTTTGTGCATTCTGCTTTCTTAAAATTTCTTGGATGTTCAACAACATTAAACGTGACTATATAAACTGATAGAAAATTCAACATGCTGTACTTAAATTCATTTTTTTTAATCTAACCGTTCATAAATTGCTGATGTTTAAAAGGAATAAAACATTTCAGAGTGTGCTGTTACATGAAAATAATCAACTTCAGGGTGATAATGGATCACACCATGCTGCCACTGAGTATTTTCCTTTGTGAATAACATATTCCAATGATTTTTATTCCTTACATTTTAAACTGCTATATTACTCCCTGCAATTAGTGTAAGCAAATCAAAAAGTGTAGTATGTTATGTCAAGCATTTTTCTGGTGCTTGAACAGTAATAAGGCAGTAACAGTCACTCATAACCAAGACTTCTTGCTGTTCAACCTAGCTATGTTGGTTGATTTTATTCCTGTGCACTTTTTTTCTTCTGGGTTTTTCCTCGAGGTGCACTCTAGTGTTGAATCTGTCTTGGATGGTCCATGTGAGTGCAAGGCAGTGGCTGAAGAGGAGGACTGCAGGACCAGCCTGCCTTTCATCGAATGACTGAGCCTAAGCTGCAAAGGAATGTGGGAAACATGTAGTTTCCTTTTAGATTCACAACACCGTAAACATGCTGTATATAATATGTGGAAGATATAGACCCAGCCTAGATAGTGAAGCTCAGCGATGTTGAGAAGAAAGCAGCCCAGGCTTGTGCTGAACATGAAGTTTAGGAATATGGTCTTCTCAGTAGCACGTGACACAAAGCAATCAGTTCGAGTTGGGCATGGGTACGCCTGGCAGCGAAACAGAAATGGCACCTTAAATCCGAATATATAGTATTGACCCACCAGGAACATGATCTCTAGAATGGACCGAAGAACCACATGGACAATGTATATCAATAAAATCTGGCCTGAATATTCAGTAGGGTCCTTGCCAACCTCTCTGTAGTCATCCTGCAGGAGGCTCTTTTCCATACACTCCTCACTGGGACTTTTTTCATCTTGTATCCCATTTGATGGCTTACCTCCTAAATAAAGGGCACCTTTTCCACCCGACTGCCTGACATACTCAACATGTGGGCGGTGGAGCTGAGGTCGCTTCGTCTGATCCTTCTCATCTGTGGTGATTTTGTGGAGAGCATAGATGATATAGAAGATGGATGGTGTAGAGACCAGGACAATCTGGAAGACCCAGAAGCGCAGATGTGACACTGGCGCAAACGTATCGTAGCAGACGTTGTTGCAGCCTGGCTGGAGTGTGTTGCAGATGAACTTGGACTGCTCATCACTGTACACTGCATCTCCTATCTGAGTCACCATCAGGATACGGAATATCAGCAACACTGTCAGCCAGATCTTCCCGATCACTGTGGAGTGGTTCTGAACCTCTACTAGGAAGCGTCCCAGAATTGACCAATCTCCCATGCTTTACACTGTGAGGGCAAAAGATGGTACCGGGGATCATTGACCTCTGAGGCAAACACTTCCTGCTGCACTGCAGTGCAAACCCTAATTTACAAATACTTTTGACATCCACTGTAAGTGTGTTTAGCATTCTCTGTACACATAAATGTGTGGAAATTCTTTTCTGTGATAATCACACATATCCTACAGATGCATTAAATAAAAAGGTAGAAAACTGCTGCAATGTTCTACACAATATAATATTATCCTTTTGACCTTGTTCACGGAGAGCTACACATATACAGTGATTCTATAATATGTACAACTTCTATAACAACATTTGCAACTTACAGAAATAAAGGTCAAGAGGCCAATTTACATGGCCATACAGAAAAAGGTAGACACTCACCTTGTGTGATTTGTGTCTGTTTGAGCCATATGCATGTCTGCATTTGTAGAGAAGCCTGTCAGAGGAAATGAACTCCACTGGGAAGGCTCTGGAAGAATGGGCTGACTAAACGTATTCAGGCCTTCCACCCAATAATATAACTGTATTCAGACAAAGACCAATGTACAACACAGCAAAGATTTAAAAGTACAATAGGAGGCAACATCTCTGAATGTCCATGAACAGTTAAAAACATCATTCAGAAGAATTTGCTGGAGAGGCAACAATGCTGCAACTCCAATTCTGAAAAAGTTGGGACAGAATGGAAAATGCAAAAAAAAAAAAAAAAAAAAGGAGTCATTTGAAAATTCAGTTCACCTTGTACTATATTGAATACACATTATTAACACATTATCTGATGTTTTTCTTTGTGAATTTAATTTATTTTTGAAAATATACACTCATTTAAAATCTAACGACTGCAACATACTCAAAAATGTTGTGACAGTCAGTGTTTACCGCTGTGTAACATCACCTTTTCTTTTAAAAACAATTATTAAGCGTTTGGGTGCTGACTGAAGACACCAGTTGGTTAAGTTTAGCATGCAGAATTTTCCCCCATTCATCCATTATGCATTTCTTCAACTGTGCAATTGTACAGGGCCTTCGTTGCCTTATTTTGCGCCACACATTCTCAATCGGAGACAGGTCAGGACTGCAGGCAGCCCATGCTTACACCCGCACTCTCTGCTTACGCAACCATGCGCTTGTAATCCGGGTAGAATGTGGTTTGGCGTTGTCCTGCTCTGGAAGGCAGCATATGTTGTTCCAAAATGTGTACATATCTTTCTGCATTAATGATGCCCTCACAGATGTGTAAATTACCCATGCCATGGGCACAAACACACCCCCATACCGGGACAGACTCTGGCTTTTGAACTTGACACTGATAACAGCTTGGATGGTCCTTTTCCTCTTTGGCCCGAAGAACATAACTGCTGTTTTGTCCAAAAACTATTTGAAATGTTAACACGTCGGATCACAAAACATGATTCCACTGTGCTACTGTCATCTCAGATGAGACCGAGCCCAGAGAAATTGGCGGCGCTTCTGGACAGTGTTCATGTAAGGCTTCTGCTTTGCACAGTAAAGTCTTAACTTGTATCTGTGGATGCAGCGGTGAATGGTGTTGACTGACAGAGGTTTTCCAAAGTATTCCCAAACCCATGTCAAGATATCCATTAAAGATTCATGTTTTTAAGACAGTGACATCTGAGAGATCAGAGATTGCACATTCAAAAGTTTTTTTTCAGCCTTGCCCTTTACGTACTGAGATTTGACCGGATTCCTTAAATCTTTTAATTATATTGTGCACTGTAGAAGCCCAATGCCAAAATCCTACCAATTTGTATTTTTTGTTCTCAAAGTGTTGGATTATTTGATGACGCATCTGCTGGTAGATTGGCGAGCCTTGACCCATGCTTCCTCTTGAAGGATTAGGGTTTTTTTGGAGGCCCCTTTTATACTATGATTAAACGATTGCCTCACCTGTTTCACATCGCCTTCTTATTTCAACTTGTCACATCGCTATTAGTCCTAAATTGCCCATGTCCCAACTTTTTTGGAACGTGTTGCATGCATCAATTTCAAAATAAACATTTACCTTCAAAAAAAACTGTGCAGTTGAATAGGTAAAACATCAAATACCTTGTCTTTAGCATTTTCCATACTTTCTCAACTTTTTTGGAATTGGGGTTGTAATTCATAAAGCATTTCTACCTCACTTAAATGTGTATTATTAAAATTGCAAACGATTTTCTACAGTGTCAAGTGTAAATATATGTTACTCAACCCTAACTATTTATAAAACTGAAATAGTTGCATAGACAAAAATTAAGTTAGACGTGTAAAAACACAGAGGAATGCTTTTATCCAGATATTACCAGCAACTCAGCTCATCGGTATGATTTACAGTATATCCACTGAAATAACAAAACAGACAGTAGGTCCCAGTGGCTTCTCACTCCTCTTCTTTGAAACCTGATTGTCTTTTTGCAGTGTGTGAGAGAGTAAAGCGGTGAGTCAGTCACGTGTTCGCTCCAACATGATCACAGTCCTGCTACATACACTGCTGCTCAGGGGGGAAACACTACTACTGCTGCAAAGAGGCTGATGTTTACTGGCGTGTGTGGTTGGTTTGGAAAAGCTGAATTAGCTTTCATGGGTGAAATCTGGTTTATACAATCACACCAGATATAATTATACTTTAGTTGTTATAATGTGAAATTCTACACTAAATTAATTTGTGCTTACTGAGACCATAATATTATTTTGGTAGACTCAGGTCTATTCAAAATAGAACAGAAGAGAAGAGCTTGATTGACATTGCACAGGTCCTTATGCAGGTATAAGAAAATGATTTGTCTATGTATGTCTAAATTTGTGAGGTAACCCACATATATATATATATATATATATATACAATATATATATTGTGCCCGATGCCTCCTGGGTTAGGCTCCAGGTTCCCACGTGACCCTGAAAAGGAGTAAGCGGTTGAAGATGGATGGATGGCTGT
>JAFFST010003765.1:4829-14999 GCA_022414735.1 Noturus placidus | reverse complement strand
ATAATGCGCGTGATGCACGTGAGATCAGGGACTATAATGCGCGTGAGATCAGGGACTATAATGCGCGTGAGATCAGGGACTATAATGCGCGTGAGATCAGGGACTATAATGCGCGTGAGATCAGGGACTATAATGCGCGTGATGCGCGTGAGATCAGGGACTATGATGCGCGTGATGCGCGTGAGATCAGTGACTATAATGCGCGTGATGCGCGTGAGATCAGGGACTATGATGCGCGTGAGATCAGGGACTATGATGCGCGTGAGATCAGGGACTATGATGCGCGTGAGATCAGGGACTATAATGCGCGTGAGATCAGGGACTATAATGCGCGTGATGCGCGTGAGATCAGGGACTATAATGCGCGTGATATCAGGGACTATAATGCGCGTGAGATCAGGGACTATGATGCGCGTGAGATCAGGGACTATGATGCGCGTGAGATCAGGGACTATAATGCGCGTGATGCGCGTGAGATCAGGGACTATAAAGCGCGTGAGATCAGGGACTATAATGCGCGTGATGCGCGTGAGATCAGGGACTATAAAGCGCGTGAGATCAGGGACTATAAAGCGCGTGAGATCAGGGACTATAAAGCGCGTGAGATCAGGGACTATAATGCGCGTGAGATCAGGGACTATAAAGCGCGTGAGATCAGGGACTATAATGCGCGTGAGATCAGAGACTATAATGCGCGTGATGCGCGTGAGATCAGGGACTATAATGCGCGTGATGCGCGTGAGATCAGGGACTATAAAGCGCGTGAGATCAGGGACTATAATGCGCGTGAGATCAGGGACTATAATGCGCGTGAGATCAGGGACTATAATGCGCGTGATGCGCGTGAGATCAGGGACTATAATGCGCGTGATGCGCGTGAGATCAGGGACTATAATGCGCGTGATGCGCGTGAGATCAGGGACTATAATGCGCGTGAGATCAGGGACTATAATGCGCGTGAGATCAGGGACTATAATGCGCGTGAGATCAGGGACTATAATGCGCGTGATGCGCGTGAGATCAGGGACTATAATGCGCGTGATGCGCGTGAGATCAGGGACTATAATGCGCGTGAGATCAGGGACTATAATGCGCGTGAGATCAGGGACTATAATGCGCGTGAGATCAGGGACTATAATGCGCGTGAGATCAGGGACTATAATGCGCGTGATGCACGTGAGATCAGGGACTATAATGCGCGTGAGATCAGGGACTATAAAGCGCGTGAGATCAGGGACTATAATGCGCGTGATGCGCGTGAGATCAGGGACTATAATGCGCGTGATGCGCGTGAGATCAGGGACTATAATGCGCGTGAGATCAGGGACTATAATGCGCGTGAGATCAGGGACTATAATGCGCGTGATGCGCGTGAGATCAGGGACTATAATGCGCGTGAGATCAGGGACTATAATGCGCGTGAGATCAGGGACTATAATGCGCGTGAGATCAGGGACTATAATGTGCGTGATGCGCGTGAGATCAAGGACTATAATGCGCGTGAGATCAGGGACTATAAAGCGCGTGAGATCAGGGACTATAATGCGCGTGAGATCAGGGACTATAATGCGCGTGATGCACGTGAGATCAGGGACTATAATGCGCGTGAGATCAGGGACTATAATGCGCGTGAGATCAGGGACTATAATGCGCGTGAGATCAGGGACTAACTTGTTTCATGGAAGTTCCGCAACATTGGATGTAGCTATAAATGGATAAAATGTCTGATTTTTATTTTATTTTTTAATTTTATTTATTCTCATCTTGTAAATTCTGTCGCTCTTGTTGCCTCTCTCTCTCTCTCTCTCTCTCTCTCTCATTCTCTCTCTTTCTCTCTCTTCATTCTTTCTTTCTTTCTTTTTTCTTTGTCTTTCTCTCTCTCTTCCCCTCTCATTCTTTCTTTCTTTATCTCTCTCGCTCTCTCTTCCTCTCATTCTTGCTCTCTCTCTTCATTCTTTCTTTCTTTGTCTTTCTCTCTCTCTCTCTTCATTCTTTCTTTCTTTGTCTCTCTCACTCTCTCTTCCTCTCATTCTTTCTTTCTTTGTCTCTCTCACTCTCTCTTCATTCTTTCTTTGTCTCTCTCGCTCTCTCTCTTCGTCTCATTCTTTCTCTCTCTCTCTTCCTCTCATTCTTTCTTTCTCTCTATCTCTCATTCCTTCTTTCTCTCCCCCTCTCCAGGCTTCAACTGTCGCTGCGGTAACCTGTTCTGCGCGGTCCACCGCTACTCGGACAAGCACGACTGCCCGTACGACTACAGAGGAGCGGCGGCCGCTCAGCTCCGCAAAGAGAACCCCATCGTGGTGGCAGAGAAGATCCAGAAGTTATGAGGACTGATATTAAAAGAACAAACGAACAAACAGAAATGTTTGACCTGCAGGTTTTATCAGAACAATGGCTCCACTGATTTCTGATCCGGCTTCGTTCCTCCGTGGAGCGCTGAACACGCCTGCCCTAAAACCCCACGTCTTCCCTGACTCTCCGAGTGACAGTGTGTGTGTGTGTGTGTGTGTGTGTGTGTGTCGAGAGTCAGAGGAGGGTGTGGGTCTGATGGGCTTTTTTTTGTTTTGGTAGGGAGAAAATTAACGTTTCCTTTTCACGTTTGTGATGTGTGGGTGTGGCCTCTGAGAAAAGGGGGCAGGAGGTTCGTGAGGCGGAGATTCCGTCCCTTATTTTAGTCCTTTTTATCGTGCGTCATCGATTTTATTAGTTTCCAGAACTTCCTTCACTTCGAGTGATTTGATTTTTGTTTCTTTTCATCCTTTTTCCCCCTTTCCTGTTTTAATGAGCGTATGAAAGTGTATCAGAGGATCTATATTAATATATTGTAGTGAGCTCGAATAGTGTGATTGCATCCTATTTATTATTATTATTATTATTATTATTATTAGTTTTTTTGCATTTTTCATTTGCTCGAGTAGCGAAAAAAAGAGGAAAACCCTCCAGCGTTGTCCTTTCGATTACGCGACGCAGCTGAGCCACAGACGAGAGACTGTCCGTCATATCGAAGCACGTCGTCATCGCGATGATCCGAGCGTCTCGGACGCCTTCGCACCGGAGCGGATTTAATTTCTTTTCCTGACCACCAGCAGACCAGCGAACACCGAAACACACCGTGCTTTGATGCCGATGTCACGACTTGAGGAAGTCGTCACGCGCGTTCCTGTAAGGCAATTAGCAGCGACCCTGAAGCAGGCTAAACGTAATGGCGTTGTACAGCTCCAGCGTGACGTCACCGGCGCCGTTTGTATACAACGCGTCGCTGAACGCAATATTGTTCTTTTACGAACATCATGATGTGATCTCGTAAAAACCACAATTTTAAACAAAAACTTTTTCCGTCTAATGTATATACCCCACCGCTACTTATCCATATAGTCATAATCCATCGTAGAGCGTGATGAGGTTAGTGCGCAGACGAGGAGGAGATAATACTTCATAAAACTACGCGTATGTTCTCAAATGTATGTATCCAGTGCTAATCTGCTACTCGTACCGGAGCGGAGGAATGAAGGATGTGTATGGGGACAGGCAGGGTCTGTATTTATTGGAAAGGGCACAAGTAAGCGGGCGTGGTCGAGTGGGTGGGGGTAGGAGTTTGGGTTTCTACAGCATTCGTCTCTGAACGTCGTCGTATAGTTTCCAGGTCCGCTCGTTGGTTTGAAACGAGCGATGCAGAATAACCAAGACTCCACTGGGTTGGTAGTGTTTCATTTTTGTTTTTTTTTTTAAACCTAATTGACCCATATTAAAAATAAATAAGTAAATAAATCGGATTGACATGGCTTGCATAAACATCGAAGTAAAGCTGCTGTACCTAAACGTGTCTCCCTTTCTTCACGTGTCCATTCCCTCCTGTTCTGGTCTCACGAGTTCTTCGTCTGATCCGCCCGAGAGCCGTCCGCAAGCCTCCGTCGCCTTTCAGAAGAGTAGGCGGGTCACGGCTGTCGATCACGTGATGGGGCGGGGCAGTGGAACGCGTGCTTTGCGTGCACGTTCAAAATGGCGTCCGAGCACGATTCCACAGAACAGCGTGTTTTTGAGCTTTAAGGTTACGTTAACGCTCGACTTAACCTTTTAACACACAACCAGGTTTGAAAAACGTTCAGATCCGGTTTAAGCTCGCGTTCAAACGGAAGCATGACTTTATTTGGATGAGTTATGTACAGCACATTGCATAAGTATTCACCCCCTTGAACTGTTCGTATTTCTTCCCTTCCTCTCCATGTTTTGTACTGTTACACCTTAGAACTGAGATGGCTTTAACTGGGATTATGTCTTGACTCTATGCAAAATAGCACATTGATATTGAACTACGGGGAATACCTGTAAAGTTCAAGTTATTTACAAATAAAACATAAAGGTGAAGCATCTGTGTATTGGTTCTGGTTCAGCCAGTCGCCGTGTACAAGATCTCAGGATCTCTAGGGCGGCTGTGTCTCAGTGGGTAGAGCGGGTCGTCCACTAATCCACTAATCGTAGGGTTGGTGGTTGGAATCCCGGCCCGGGTGATCCCATGCCGAAGTGTCCTTGGGCAAGACACTGAACCCTAAGTTGCCCCCGATGGCAAGCTAGCACCTTGCATGCAGCTCTGCTACCATTGGTGTGTGAGTGTGTCTCATTTGTAAGTCGCTTTGGATAAAAGCGTCTGATAAATGAATAAATGTAAATGTAAAATGTATGAGACAGCTCCCCGTGGGTCGCGCTTGACCTGTTCGCTGGACTTGTTTTGGCAGCTCCTTCATGGCAAGGTCTTCACAATGCTCTGTGTTGAGATATGTTCTCTACCAGACTCCGGGTTCTTCCGGGAACAAGGTCCAATTACTGTACATCGAGATGATAATATGCGCTTTATATGCGCTCCTTATACACTGGCTGCACCAGAACTCATTTAGGGGTCTTCGGTACTCAATCATCGCCTTTTGTAATATAAAATGTAGATTATTTTCCCCTCCAATTGTAGATTCTGTGCAAGTGTGTTGATTCACGACATCTTAATCCCACTCAGAGTCAATTTCAGTTCCAGGATGTAACCATTCAAATTATTTAAAAGGGGGGGGGGGGGGAATACTTACACATGTCACGTTATTCGGTGTATCATCACCGATTTGAACAAACACAAGCGTCACAGCTGCCGTTCTAAAACCTGTTGGTGAACTTGATCAGAATCACTAACGGTCGTTTTAGCAGTTTTAAGCACAGCAACGTTTAGAGATTAATTAGTCATCTCATTTGCATAATCAGTCACGTGATCCGTGTATCAGTAGGATGCTTGAAGGGTTTTTTTCTGGCGATGAGATCTTGCAGGATTAGTATTTTCACTGGAGATGGTTTAATAAATAAATAAAAAGGAAATGACTCGACTGCTTCGAAGTTGTTTTACACATTTATGCGATGAGTCACCGTCGTGTCGCACGACGCCGTTTATCTTCTGTACCGACTCCGTGTGTCGTGTCTTATGGAAACGTACGTTAGTCTGTCGATCCCTCCTGTGTGTGTGTGTGTGTTCGTAAACGTTCTGAAGTGATCTAGATCTACCTCAGAAATGCAGATGACATGTTTGTGTGTCGCTTGTCACGCCGCCCGCCACCCCCCAGTCCGCTGTGACGCCCCGTTCTCCACACCGCCGATTTACTTTCTTTTCTCTTTGCAGTTTTTTATGTAAGAGTAAGTATGAACACAATAAAATCAAAGTTTATTTTAAATTACTCGGTGTGGCGTTGTTTTGTTTCTCTCAGGTGTGCACACACACACGCACATGCGCGGGAATCTCAGTGTTTTAAATGCTTTTGAAGAAGAGCTGGACAATACGCTGATCTCAGGATCGTGATGAGTGATGTCACAGTGCGCTTTTCTGATGTCATCGTATATACTGTGACCTATTTGTTTAAAAATAACGCATTTCTGTATTAAACCTGTGTCTCAGTCGGTAGAGCGGGTTGTCCACTAATCCACTAATCGTAGGGTTGGTGGTTGGAATCCCGGCCCGGGTGATCCCATGCCGAAGTGTCCTTGGGCAAGACACTGAACCCTAAGTTGCCCCCGATGGCAAGCTAGCACCTTGCATGCAGCTCTGCTACCATTGGTGTGTGAGTGTGTCTCATTTGTAAGTCGCTTTGGATAAAAGCGTCCGATAAATGAATAAATGTAATGCAAGTTGTAAAATGTATTGTTTTATCTCCGTCACAGGACTTGTTGAATCTGGGACCAAGATGTCAGCAGCAGGTCCTTTATGTCCTGTAAACTGTGAGGTGGGGCCTCTGGGGAATTCAACGCCTTCATGTTCCTCAGACGGTTCCTGAACTGTGTGTCGGGGCGTGTTATCCTGCTGTAAGAGGACACTGCCGTTAGGGAATAGCATTGCCATGAGGCAATGTTTAGGTCGGTGGTACACATCAAAGGAACGTCTACATGAACGCCAGGACGGAAGGTCTGAGCGACTGTCACCACCATGAAGTTGATTATGTTCCTACAGCAACATGTCCTGAAGCATTTTGTTGTACTTTTAGCCGTTTATAGTTACATTTAATAAACAGGTTCTCACGCATGGTATAGCAGGTACACGCGTCAGTCCAAAAGACGTTGGAATAAAGTTACAGCTTCAACTCTTGACCGTTAGGAAGTGCTGACACTGGAGACTCCTTCCATGAGTGTTCATTTAACACGTTTCTGTTTAAAGCAAATCTATTTATGTGGAGCGTCCCTGTGAAAGAGTTACTAGACTAAGAGTTACTGTTACTATAGAAACGATAACGTATTAGAGAGCATTAATATTAATGAATTAATCTACAGTTTCTGACCAATCAGAATCCAGAAAACTCATCAAACCTAGAAACTGGACCCAGTGGATGTGTTTCACAGATTTTTTCATTTCAATCTGATGAGTCAAGTCCGTTCAGGACCCGGAATCAGGAGCCTGGGTCGCGTCGGGTCATCATTACTCTTTATTGCTGCTCTCGTTACTCCTTATTTATAATTACAGCAGAACAGAGGGAGAAAGAAATAAATTATTATAAAGCAGACAGAATGAATCGGATCGAGTGTAAACGAAAGCCGTGGAACGACGAGGATTCTCCTCAGCGGAACATTCTGTACGTTAGGGTGCGCTGCATAGCGGCCGCCTGATCGGCTTCACGACCCGCACCGTTACGTTCTGTAAAGGGGAACCGGAGGTGTGTGTGGATCATTTGGGACGATGGAGAGCGGCATTCTGCATGCGTCTGTACCACTTCTTCACTTTCGTGTTCTCCATCATGTCGTCGAACGCCTCCAGACCCTCCATGACCCTCAGAACACCGAACACCGCCTGAAACAAATGTACACGGGTGAGGTGAAGAAATGGAAACACTGCCGAGTTGGAAAGAGAAATACCGGTAGTTTAAAAAAGTAAATAAATACACACACACATATACATACATACATATATATATATATATACACACACACACACACACACAGTGGTACCTCGACATACGAGTTTAATTCGTTCCGCAACCTTGCTCGTATCTTGAATTACTAGTATCTCGAAGCAAATTTCCCCATACAAAACAATCAAACTACCATTAATCCGTTCCAACCCCCAAAATGACCGCCAAGCGTGTGAAAGCCGCGACACCCGGTGTGTTATTACCGCCAAGCGTGTGAAAGCCGCGACACCCGGTGTGTTATTACCGCCAAGCGTGTGAAAGCCGCGACACTCGGTGTGTTATTACCGGCCGACCTGCTAAACCGAACTCGTATCTCGAATTTCGCTCGTAACTCAAAGCAAAAAATCACTCGCTCGCCGGCTCGTATCTCGAAAAACCCGTATGTCGGGTACCACTGTATATAAATAAATAAAGACTAGCGTAAAGAGAGAAAGAAAAAAGTGAAAGAGCGAGAGAAAGAAGGAAAGAAAGAAAGAACGTCATGTGATGACGTTTTCACGCGTCTTTGCAGATCGACGCCATTTTGTGTTAAAACGCTGCATAAATTGCACGCAGTCAATTTTTTTGCCCAAATCTTCGTTTACCAGATCGGCGAGGTTCGGGTTTTCTCCTCCCATGAAGGTCTTCTTTTTCCCGATGGCCGCCACCCAGTCGTTCACCGCCTTGTACAGGTCCTGCCTCACGTCATCCTGCAGGTTGTGTCTGAGGACATGAGGGGAAACGGTCCGTTACAGCACGCACGACATCATGTATGGATATGATACGGTTGCATCTCCAGCACCGCAGCAGACGGGATTAACCCCAGTCACGTATCCACGCGTGCAGCAGGACGCGTGCGCCGCCTTCACACACCTGTTCTTCAGTCGTTTGGCGATGAGCCACATGGCCGCCGCTCCTACGTACTTAGCAAAGAAGCCTTCGAACGTGCCGAACTTTCCCTCGCGGACGATGTAGTCGAAGGAAGCCAGAGCCTCGGCCGGGGTCCGGTATACGTTCGGGGAGATGAGGTGCACGAGCCAGTCGTCTGCCCATTTACGCCATTTTATTTCCTCTCTGAAAAAAAAACACACACACACACACACACACACACACACACACACTACATTGTGTACTGCTATTTTGTATAACATTGTGATCAGACTGCGGATAAAAAGAACACGCGTATCCGGCACGCTACGTGTTAAACGATCATCCAATCACGTTCCAGACCACTGGTGACGTCACAGCCTAGTCATAGTATAACAGTGCAGTATTTACAAAAAAGGTCGCCGGGAGAAGGCTGTAAAGACTCGGAGACGAGCGGCATTCTGAACAGCGGGAGGAAATTAACTAAAACATAAATAAATAAATAAATCCTTCAAATGAATCAATAGTTCCGAATCATGACGTCGGAGTTATGACACTGATTAATTATTCAAATAATGACAATTCTTAATAAACATTAAAGAAAAGAAACATGATAAATCAACTGTGTGTGTATTATAAATAAGTCAATAAATATTGTTTTAGAAATCATTAAATAAAGAGAACAAGAATAAAGACAGGAGTGAAAGAGTGAAGGAGCAAGAAAAAAAAACGAGAGAGAAGAAGAAAAGGAAAGAGCAAATGTGAGAGAAAGAGAGATGGAGTGAGAGACTAGATAGACAGAGAGAGAGTGAGAGAGGGAGAGAGAGTGGGAGAGAGAGAGAGGGAGTGAGTGAGGGAGAATGAGGGAGAAGGGGAGAGAGAGAGAGAGAGAGTAAGAGAGAGAGAGAATAGAGAAAGTGATTGAGAGAGAATGAGGGAGAAGGAGAGAGAGACAGAGAGAGAGAGAGAATAAGAGAGAGAGAGAATAGAGAAAGTGATTGAGAGAGAATGAGGGAGAAGGAGAGAGAGAGAGAGAGAGGGAGAAGGAGAGAAAGAGAGAGACAGAGAGAGAGACAGAGAGAGAAAGTGTGATTGAGAGAGAATGAGGGAGAAGGAGAGAGCAAGAGAGAGAGCGAGAGTGAGTGAGTGAGTGAGTGAGAGAGAGAGAGAGAGAGAGGTGTCTCACTGCCTGGACGTTTTCTCAGGGTAGACGTGCGCGTGTTTGGTTTCGTCCACCATCACCCAGTACTTGTTCCCGAACTCGGTCACGTCTCTCCCTCTGTCGTTCTTCCCCTTCATCTCGGGGTAACAGGCCAGGATCTCAGGAACGGACTTTTCCCTGCAGAAGTGTTTAAACCTGATGATTAATCTCACGCCGCGCCGAGGTCCGGCCCCACGTCCAGTCTGAGACACACTCACCTGCTGATCAGGTACGTCATCAGAGCACTGACTATGACAGACGAGTCGTTCAGTTGCTGTCCGGGACAGAAGGACAGAAGAGAGATGGAGTTCAACACACAGAAGAAGAAGAAGAAAAAAAAAACCTCTTCAAGCGGGAACATAACGGCGGTCTTACGATGCTTTCGTTCACCATCAGGATGGGAACTTTCCTGTACGCGGACCACTTGATTTCCTGCCGCATGACGGGGTTGACCTCCACGATCTCGTACGGGAGGCCATGATAGTCCAGGAAGGCGCGCACTTTACTGCAGAACGGACAGGTCTTATACTGATACAGCGTCAGCTTCAGATCCCACGCAACACCTGCTGCCTGAACAAAAGAGGATCAAGAAGCGTTAAAAACACCAGATACACACTCCAGAGCACACAATGGGTTACGATGGATTTAAAGGGGTGTTAGGTGAGATCAGGGGCGGCGTAATGGGGAGGGGGGGGGGGG
>JAFFST010003740.1:2575-17773 GCA_022414735.1 Noturus placidus | reverse complement strand
GTCTATCCCAGGGAGCGTCGGGCACAAGGCGGGGTACACCCTGGACAGGGTGCCAGTCTATCGCAGGGCACAATCACACACACACCCACCCACACACACACACACACACACACACACACACACAAACAGTCTCTGGAGTCCACACGGAATGGTCCAAAAATCCAGAGAGCAGGGGTTCAGAGGAGAATGGCCAGACTAGTACATGCTACAGTAACTCAAATAACCACTCTTTACAACCAGGGTGTGCAGAAAAGCATCTCAGAAAGCACAACACATCAAACCTTGAGGTGGACGGTCTTACAACAGCGGAAGACCACATCGGGTTGTCAGAGCTACACCGAAGCACAGGTTCAACGAAGCTGGACAGCTGAAGCCTTTGAGATTTTTCAAATCTCCAGCTACTCAGTTTCGGTGAGCCTGAGCGCACTGTAGTCTCGAGTTCCCGTTTCGGACACAAAGCAAGCTACTTCACCTACACGTGAACATACCTATAGGCATTTTTAATCATCGAATGGTGTTGTATTGGCATGTAACCATAACTCAGAATTTCAAATGACACGCATATGTTTTGAAAGATGAAGAAAAGCCACTTGCAAAAAAAATGCAAACATATTAAATACACAAAAATGATTTCATTTAACGTGATGTTTATATCATTTCAATAGCTTCAGCTATAAGCTTTCAAAACCAAATTAGTGAACGATACAGGTTCTACAGCGACGCATGTACTGTGACATACTGAAGCAGAGCATGATCAGTATGCAGTATTCCAGCATGATAACAACCCAAACACACCTCTAAGACATCCACTGCCTTGCTAAAGAAGCTGAGGGTGAAGGTGATGGACTGGCCAAGCATGTCTCCAGACCTAAACCCTATTGAGCATTTGTGGGGCATCCTCAAACGGAAGGTGGAGGAGCACAAGGTCTCCAACATCCACCAGCTCCGTGATGTCATCATGGAGGAGTTGAAGAGGACTCCAGTGGCAACCTGTGAAGCTCTGGTGAACTCCATGCCAAAGAGGGTTAAAGCCGTGCTGGAAAATAATGGTGCCCACACAAAATATTGACACTTTGTGCCCAATTTGGACATTTTAACTTAGGGGTGTACTCACTTTTGTTGCCAGCGGTTTAGACATTAATGTGTGTGTGTTGAGTTATTTTGAGGGGACAGTAAATTTACACTGTTACACAAGCTGTACACTCACTACTTTACATTGTAGCAAAGTGTCATTTCTTCAGTGTTGTACATCAAAAGATATCATCACATATTTACACAAATATGAGGGGTGTACTCACTTTTGTGAGATACTGTACATATGGCGTCTTTTTCCAGACTATTATATTCTGAAGTTATTAATAACCCACGGTCTAGTGTCTTTAGGGTGATTAATCTCTCTTCTCACGACTGCAGTCTTCTGCTCGTCCTGTAACCTGACCGGCTTCTGCATAGTTTCTAACTCACTTCAGCTAAAAGCATGTGCCAAATGAATACATGTCAATGTTCGCATGACCGAGAGAGACAGAAGTAGAGATACAGAGAGCGTATCACGCTACAACAGAAAGTAACTTCCCCCTCTGCATTCAAACAGTGCAGCAAAAACAGGGCGTTGGCAGCGATTCAGACCTAATTGCAGGCCTTGATTTTTTTAAAGGCCATTTCATAGCGAGGATGGTAATTAGGTGGACATCCTGGGCCGTGGACGTAAAAACAAAAGGTCCTGAATTTCATTCATTACCTCAGCCTGTATCTCGCGCAAGAACTGGATCCCTTCGACACCAGACAGCTGTAATCAGCTCCACGCGAAAGCAGCAATTTGGAATATTTTCCACCCCACGTTTATTCATCCGAGCCTTTAGATAACCGTCAGCTAGCAAACAAATACCCGTGCTCTGGTTTGGAATGCATGAAGCATCTCAAAGACTTACATAACACGTGCGGTTTTTTTTTTCAAGCACTCGCATTTGCTAGCAATTACAAAAGCGATGAAATATGCACGTTTCCCCCTCAGAGTGTATTGATTTATGAATATAATAAGACATTTGATAGAACCTCGGGAAACAAATGAGTCATTTAAAACCACCACAGTGGCGACGTTAATTATGTGCGGAAAATGCGAGATGTCGGTAAATTGGTCTTCGGTGGAGGCGAAGTCAGCTCGGACCGTCTGCTGAGCTGGAAACCCGTTTCAGAGCTTGGAAAGTGACCGAGAGTGTGCCGTGTTCCCGCGTTCTCCACGGAGAGGTCACGCAGAGTCCAGGGCGATACACGTGGAGCAGGAATTTCAGGTATAGTATATAGGTAAATGAATCAAGGGAAGCTTGAACGGATGTGTTCCTCTCTGATCACGACAACGGCGCGCCTCGATAGCATGCTGAACTCTTGCTCTCTGGATATAACACTTTTTTTCCCCCTCAAATGTCAGGAAAGGGAGACGAGTGTATTCATCAAACGGCATGTTCTTCCTTAGGAGGTAGATGTGATGGGCAGGTTCGTGTTGAACAACATGTGGGAAGACTGAATGATTAATGAGGAGTAAATCAGATAAGCGCTGCTCGTTTTGCCTTAATCAGATCATTTGCCAGTTTATCGCTTGACTTCGTGATGACGTGGTCTTGTCTCTCTTTTTTTTCCCTTCCACTTTATTGACAGTATCCATGCAACAGCTCTGACATGTTCACAAGTCACGGAGGTGTGAATAACAAAAGGTGCATAGTGAGATCTTGGCGCATTTTCCAGAGCGTCAATGAGGATTCTCCATTCTAAACTGTGTGGATTTCATTTTCTGTAACAGCAGCTCTGACGTTAGAGTGTCCCAGAAGTCTCCGTACATGGAGGACTATGATTGCCACGTCGGTTGTGCTTTCGTCAGTGGATGTTCGTGGGCGTCCACGTCTCGGCCAGTCCGCAACACATCCAGTCTTTTTGGATTTGTTAATAAGTCTGGCAACAGAGTCGTGTGTGATGTGCTCGTCGTGTTTCCTGTTCAAGTCCATCGCAACCTTGCGACAGCTTCCTGATCCTGCCATGAGGACGATTTCAATAGGTTCATCTTTTGTCAAAGGAGTTCGTAAAAGGCTATCTGAAAATATGAACGCATGAAAAAGTTTGGAAGACATTTAGCCAAAAAAATAGTGTAAAAATAAATAAATAAATACCTCCCCCTTATAGGAAGACATTTGGGACACCCTATAGATCCAGCTGCAAGGCAAAGCAATAACGCACTTGCTCCAACGCATTATCGTTTCTATAGTAACCGCTATAGTAATAGTAATGAACAGATTTTTTAAAGCGTCTAAGCATTGTATATCTAAAGTGTATTGGCGGCTGCGGCTCAGTCGGTAGAGCGGGTTGTCCACTAATCCACTAATCGTAGGGTTGGTGGTTCGAATCCCGGCCCGGGTGATCCCATGCCGAAGTGTCCTTGGGCAAGACACAGAACCCTAAGTTGCCCCCAATGGCAAGCTAGCACCTTGCATGCAGCTCTGCTACCATTGGTGTGTGAGTGTGTACGTCTCATTTGTAAGTCGCTTTGGATAAAAGCGTCTGCTAAATGAATAAATGTTAATGTAAGCATTGACATGGTGGTTCGAGCTATAATTTTATTTATATATTTTTTTAAAGTCTGTTGCGTACACAACTGTTTATAGCTGCTATAATGTACGTCAGAATGATTCAAACTGTGGGGAATTGCAGAGGGTTGTGGGTTAGGGGTGAGACCTGAAATTGTGTACACATTGGATGTAGGAGCTCCGCATTTTAACATTGGACTTCGCTGTGATGTACTCCGAAATACCCTAAATACACCCAAGTCTTTTTCCATAATAAAAACCGCAGACGAGCCAAAGTGACATCTGCTCAAGTTTCCTGAACTCTCTGATATGAACTGACACGCTGTAGAAGCCCCGCCTCCTTTCCCCAGTTCACACTAGTATAATTTTGGCCTGTGCTCACTATGCTCAAAAGATGCACCTGTAGGTATGTGGCAGATGATGGTACCAAAGATGTATGTGGTAGTCTCGCTTTCTGCCAAGACACACTGAGAAATTTGTGAGTTCAGCAAAAAAAAAAAAAATCAATAAAAAGGTGCAAAATTTTAACCAAAATTTAACCAATATTATTACATCCATCCATCCATCCATCCATCCATCCATCCATCCATCCATCCATCTTCAACCGCTTACTCCTTTTCAGGGTCACCGGGAACCTGGAGCCTATCCCAGGAAGCATCGGGCACAAGGCGGGGTACACCCTGGGCAGAGTGCCAGTCCATCACAGGGCACACTCACATACACTACAGACACTTTAGAAAGGCCAATCAGCCTACCATGCATGTCTTTGGACTGGGGGAGGAAACCGGAGTACCCGGAGGAAACCCCTGACACACGGGGAGAACATGCGAACTCCACACACACATGGCCCTGGCGGGACTCGAGCCCCGGACCCTGGAGGTGTGAGGCGGACGTGCTAACCACTAAGCCACCATGCGCCCCCCCCCCAATATTATTACTTAGATAATAATTAATAATTAGCATTATGACTGCACTTAGCATTAAAAACTGTGTTTGCTTTTCTTTCATGCGGTGGTCAGACACATTCAAACAGTTTGTGCAGCAGATCAACAAAGCAGGACTCGTCATTACTCTTTATTCTTATTTGGGGTTGTCTGGTCGGCTGGATTAGAAATATCCTGGGGTTTTTTTTTCTGTGCAGTTCTATTTTATTTGATTTTCTTAAATCGGCTAGTAATACAGAATAAAAGTCCTCAAAAAACTTCAAAGTAAGTCTCATGGGGAAGACATTTGAATACTGAGTGATAACAGGAAGAAATGTTATATGATTTATTGCTCATCTGTAATAAAAAAAAAAAAAAAAAAAAAACTTTTTAATGATGATGTTGCAAATTATTGTCGTTATTGGAAATGAACTTCCGATTGATTATTTTCCTGTTCTTTTCCTGGAACAGCCCACCTCACCGTGTTTTATTCTGTAACAGAACAAATAGTGAGTCAGTCAAAAGGATCGCTTTTGATTGCGAGTCGGCGAATCTATCATGTTTCGTCCTGGGCATCTGGAGCGTGGGCAGAGACGGGCATTCCAGCCAGTTGGGCTCCAACACTCCCTCCTAACCCTCATCACCCACCTCCACAGCACACGCACGGGAATTAGGCTGAATTCATGGCATGAATGTACTGTACTATAAATATATATGACAATGCAGTCACAGCCATGCACCCATATACCAAACTCCAAACTTTGCGCAAAAGGTTTCTAACTTCTCTGGAGCTGTGCAATACGGCCTTTGTTAGATTCCTTCTTTACTTCTGAGCAGCTCTGCCTGTCTAATGTACTCTTTTTATACCCAATCATCTTACTGACTTGTTGACAATTAACCCAATGAGTTCCTAAATGTTCCTCCAGCTGTTTATAATTAGGAACACTTATTTTTCCAGCCTTTTGTTTCCCCGTCCCAACTTTTTTGAGACGTGTTGCGCCATCAAATTCAAAATAACCTTTTATTTTCGTCTTAAACCGTATATTTCCTCAGTTTAAACATTTGATATGCTTTCTGGGTTCTATTGTGAATACCCTATGGGTTGATGAGATGTGTAAAATCATTGCGTTCTGTTTTTATTTACATTTAAAACAGCGTCCCAACTTTTTTCGAATTGGGGTTGTACTAAATGGGCGGCTGTGTCTCAGTCGGTAGAGCGGGTTGTCCACTAATCCACTAATCGTGGGGTTGGTGGTTGGAATCCCGGCCCGGGTGATCCCATGCCGAAGTGTCCTTGGGTAAGACACTGAACCCTAAGTTGCCCCCGATGGCAAGCTAGCACCTTGCATGCAGCTCTGCTACCATTGGTGTGTGAGTGTGTCTC
The DNA here is from genome assembly GCA_022414735.1 of Noturus placidus. NCBI lineage: Eukaryota > Metazoa > Chordata > Actinopteri > Siluriformes > Ictaluridae > Noturus > Noturus placidus. The sequence goes on along the minus strand of JAFFST010003740.1, from coordinate 11,894 downwards.
ATTTGTAAGTCGCTTTGGATAAAAGCGTCTGCTAAATGAATAAATGTAACGTAATGTAAATTAGATGCTTGTAATTAAGAATGGCTTCTGTAGTAATCTTACTAAAAGCCTGCAACAGTATCGCGTCTTGTCAAATAAGGCCTTTTTGATTTGTCTGACTGCATATAGCTAGCATTTCTTAGCATTTTGAAATCATCATAAACCCTTGATTAGCACCATAGTTTACAGCTAGTCGTATTACTATACCTTGCTTTTTTGTTCTTTTTTACAAGCCGTAAAGTGAACAAACATTAGCATAGTGGCTAATCTTTAACAATTAACCGAGATGTCTACTCTTAATGTTGTATTGTTTTAAAAGATATCCCATGGGTTATTTACCTCGTAGCTGTCACTGTGTGAATAGTGTGATAGCAAGTAAAGGTAATTTAAACCAAAAAAATGCAGCCCAGTGCGACTTTGTTAGCAATACAATCCAATGCTAATCAGCGTAGCCTTTTAAACTAGCATGGACGGAGCAGCAGGGATTAACCAGAGATTAAGTGTAATAGCCTTACCATAGTTTCCAGCAAATACCATAGGTACAACATGCATTCAATTGATCCATGTGTTTCGGACTTATGAAACGTTCTGCTAGTCAGTGCTACTCCACGGGATTGTTTCCGTTTCTTGTGAGCCATCAGTGCCAATCATTATGCAACTAGACAAAAAAATGTTGCAATTAAAACGATAAATAAAGAACCATTTAGATCAGGGTCAAGGTGGATCCGAAGCCTATCCCAGGAATGCTGGGCGTTACTACTACTACTACTACTACTTCTACTACTACTACTACTACTACTATGCTTGTATTTTCTCATTTGTAAGTCGCTTTGGATAAGATTGTCTGCTAAGTGAATACACGTAAATGTACTACTACTACCACCACCACCACCAGTCCTAGTAGTACTACTGGTACTACCACTACTAGTACTACTACTACTACTACCACTAGTACTACTACAAGTATTAGTACTACTACTAGTACCAACACTACTAGGACTACTACTAGTACTACTACAACTATTAGTACTACTACTAGTACCAACACTACTAGGACTACTACTAGTACTACTACGACTATTAGTACTACTACTAGTACCACCACTACTACTACTACTACTAGTACTACTACAACTATTAGTACTACTACTAGTACCACCACTACTGCTACCACTACTAGTACGACTACAACTATTAGTACTACTACTAGTACCACCACTACTACTACTACCACTAGTACTACTACAAGTATTAGTACTACTACTAGTACCAACACTACTAGGACTACTACTAGTACTACTACTACTAGTACTACTGCTACTACTACTAGTACTATTACAACTATTAGTACTACTACTAGTACCACCACTACTGCTCCTACTACTAGTACCACCACTACTAGTACTACTGCTACTACTAGTAGTACTATTACAACTATTAGTACTACTACTACCACCACCACTACTAGTACTACTGCTACTACTACTGCTACTACTACTAGTACTACTGCTACTACTACTAGTACTATTACAACTATTAGTACTACTACTAGTACCACCAATACTAGGACTACTACTAGTACTACTACAACTACTATTTTAAAAAGTAAAGCAAAGTTAAAAACAAAACAAAAACACAAGGCCTTTAAACTGTTGCTCAGGTTTCTTCAATGTATCCTTGGTTAATCTAACTTCATCTTTAGCATTTTAACATTTGAAACCATGTTGATCCACCTGGCCATATTCTTATGACCTTTATCATGCAAATTGGATAGAAAGTGCCTAGGTAGGCAGCACATTTGGCACCTGGTACCATCATTTTCCCCTTCCATTTCTGGAGAAAGCAGTAATCATGCAACTTCACCCTGTCATGAGTGACGCACATACAGGTCTGGGTTTCTGGCACATCTGCAATCCCCTGGAAACTGACATTGCAAGGACAGATCGCTGCCGACATTTGCAGGTTATTGAATGTTTACGCATTGGGATTCCTTTGTCTGGTCATTGCATCACCGTACATCTCCATCTCATTACTCTGTTTCTATGTGCTCCCAATGCAAACATGGAATAATCGCATAGCTACAACTACAAACGTGGTCTGAAGCTCGCACGTGGCCGTCCACGTGGACCGACAGAACGATGTGTGTGGCTCCCCAGGAGTCACGAGTTGAATTTAAACAAAGACCAGTAATAACGGGAAACAGGTTGATTACAGTGTTCACGTTAGTTCTGTAAAACTGAGCAGCATTGAGGAAACCTTTTACCGAAAAAGATTTGATTTAAAATGTCACTTGACTCCACTGGGCAACTTCCTTTACCGCGATACTCGACACCCACGCAGCACTGAGTATGAACAAATTATCTTGCCGAGAACAAGCAAAAGATCAACACAGACCCTGAGGGGGGTTTACTTTGGCTTAAGCTAACGTAAGCTGCATTCATCACAGTTCCAGATCTTAACAACTTGGCCCAAGTTCACATAAACTCCAACATTTAAACAACTCGCCAGCAAGAAACGTTCACTTTATAAAGCTACACAGCCCACAAACCACAAGCAAAAGACGGCAAGAAACTGAGGGCGAGTATGAACCTAAATCTATAATGGACACAGAGCAGATATATTTAGTCAGCTATTTCTGCTGATGAAAGCACTTTTTAGCAACTTGCTCGTGTTCTTCTTCCGAGTTGTGGACGCTGCTTGATTGATGGATGGTGACAAAATGATGATTAAAAAAATGTACTTGTCAAAAACCTTACAAGTCTCCACTTCCACATAAACAGGATTCCGGATCAATGCCACTAAAATGAAAAACAGGAGGTTTTGATTTAGGTATACGCGTTTTTAGGTATACGCGTTTAGGTTGCATCGTTGCTCCTTGTACGTTGTACGTTGCGTTCATTATTTGTTGTTGTTGTTACGAGATGAAAATAGAAAGGAACAAGTAAACAGCTTTTGATTTAGTTGGAGAAATACTTTTTTTAATTAAATATTAACTCATTTTTAGTTTACTAAAATGGGCGGCTGTGTCTCAGTCGGTAGAGCGGGTTGTTCACTAATCCACTAATCGTAGGGTTGGTGGTTCGAATCCCGGCCCGGGTGATCCCATGCCGAAGTGTCCTTGGGCAAGACACTGAACCCTAAGTTGCCCCCGATGGCAAGCTAGCACCTTGCATGCAGCTCTGCTACCATTGGGGTGTGTGTGCTCTCATCTGTAAGTCGCTTTGGATAAAAGCGTCTGCTAAATGAATAAATGTAAATATATAAATATACTAGGTTGTCAGTTTAGGTTGTTAGCATAAACACAGTCAAACTGGAGGTTATACAGGCTATTCGGTCTAAGATGTGTCTAAGATGTGTTAAGAAGGGCACTCTGGAACCTTATCGTGTTTGTATATGATTAAAATGAGACGAACATATCCACTAATCAAATTTTGACTGATAAAATTGTGACACGTGGAAAAATTGACGGTCGCCCTCCGTGGATTTTTAAAAAGCACGTCGTTTTGATCCAGCGCTCCAGTAATTACGGATACATTTCCAGGTCATTAATGCTGGTCCATCCTTAACTGTGTGTTCCTGAAATTGCTCCCGAAATAAGCTCTGAACGACATTTTCTTCCAGCTTGATGAGAGAACACGATGGGCTTATTTCCTATTCATAAATGTTGATGCTTACTGCAGCAGAACCATGAGGCCCAATAATTTCGTGTACGCTACAGTGCTTTCTCCTAAATTGAGCATCGCCAAATTATTCAGGGATAAACAAGCTTTTTCTCTGCCGCTATCATGCATCAAAACATCTCCCAAGGTCAGAGCAATCAGCCAAGTCTGAAATGGAGAGGAAGCCGAAATGAATTAACTAACATAAACAACTCAAAGAGCCAAAACAAAAGTTGTTTACAGTCACTTTCCCCGATTTGCCGTCTCATTCACGACTAATCGCATGGGCAATTAATTCCCAAAAGTCAGTCGTATTAGCTGTACCACACACCCCGGGGCCTGCGCAGCACACGAACGAACTAGCGAGGTTAGCGAGGTCCTCACGGAGTCGAGTGTTGCCAGGGGACTCACCATCTGCTGGCTGGCATGTTCAGGCCGCATCAGAAACCAAGCCAAGCCACACGTGAAAGTCATGAAAGTCAAATTAGACCACAGCTCTGTGCTACAATGTGTTGAAGGACACTGAGCTGCAGTGGAATGAAAACCCTGGTGAAAGATAAGCTGTTTTTTTTTTTTAAACTTAATCCTTTACATGATGAAAACAACCCAGTTTTTGCTCAGATTTCTCGGCTATGTGTGAACACTGAAGGCCCTACAGCACAAACGGTACGCGCCTCTACATATTAACTACTTTTGTTTTTAAAAGTTAAAAATAACGAGCAATGTAGATTGTAGTGGTGTAGGACTGGTGTCATATGAAAGCTATTTAAGAGCACTTTATCGGTTATTATGTGGGTTTTTGAACATATAACCTATAGAGGGTACGCACGTGACGTCACGGTAGCCGGAACTCGCCGCGGACACGCCCACTGAGTAGCAAAAAGACTGAGCGGCAGCATTAGTGTACAGCGTGAATTCCGCAATTCTCGGCTACTATATAGCGGTAAGTACACGGTTCGGGACGCAGCCCACAGCTTCAAGCAGTCGTCTATTTGCACGTACAGCATGACAAATAATTAACTGCAGTTAAAGCGTTCGTAAAAAAATACCGTATTTTCCGCACTATAAGGCGCACCTAAAAGCCTTAAATTCGCTCAAAAATCGGCCGCTCGCCTAATAATCCGGTGCGCCTTATGTGTGGACTGAGTTCCAAAATCTGTAAAAATGCTGTGCGACTTTGGTTGGCGTAACAACCGTATGCGCCTTATAACACGGTGCGCCTTATGTATTGGTCAAGTACAGAAATAGACCCCGTAATTGAGACTGCGCCTTATAATGCGGTAAATAAAAACACCCAAAACTGCATACGGTACCATAACGAAGACGAACTGTATGTTGATACGTGAAATTCTGGAGGGACGTCGGACGGCGTGGCAACGTAATGACGCGGGCTCTTAATCGAATTATGATCTATAACATGTAAAACGGGAACATGACAGGAGTATTCTAAAAGTGACTCATGTGAACACCTTAATCACAGTATTATCTTAAATCAGAGTAAGGTCAATAATTAGATTACTGCTGTCCATGTAAACGTAGTCACTGATGAATCATTTGCTACAGATGTCTTTTTAAACGCTGCCTGTTTCCACTGATGTATAATGTGGGCTCATTCATTCTAGGACTGTGTTTTACCTTCGTAAATATATAACGTTAATAAGTGGAAGCACTGTTCGCTACAAACAAACTAGGACTAGCTAGTTTACGGTTTAGCGGATGAAATTATAGAATAAAATTTTAATATTTGTACATACCTGTCCACATACAACCAGAATGTTTATCGGTGCACTAGTCACTTTAATTTCTCCAACAAAACCTGCCTTGAAGTAGGACCAAGAGTCAAGGCTTTTGTACTTCAGGCTTCAGGTACAGATAAATGTCGGGAGAACCGATTTCTGACCACATGCCGATGTTTATGGACCACGGGGTTCTTGGGCAAGCTGTAAGAGTCACTGTCGAGTCCAACTGCCTTTAATTTAAGCTGATAATCGTTAGTTATACTCGCGTTTTCACAGCTTCCCCTAATAAAACCAGCCATTTTGCTGGATGATTTGCCCTCAGTCCGGCCGAGGGGGCATGTTCTGGCGGGAAAGTGGCCTCAACGCATACTCTCTACAATGTGTGGCGGTCGCTTTGATCTGGAGCCATCGGTCACATCACAAGTGCAGATGATTCGAGGTTATGGCACAGGCTGTCCATGAAACAGTATGATCATGTGACCGGCATGCTCTCTATATACAGTAGTTTAACTCCGAGTTGGACCAAAATGTGCAGTTCCATTAGACGCATAATTAAGAGAATGCTGATTTCCAGGATGTGAATCTCGCATTTACACGATGAACAAGTCCAAGTCTTCACAACTGTATCATCGGTCTAAGAACTACCATAAAAACACAGCGGATGATGCATGAGGAAAAAGTCCAAACTCCAAACTCCGTTTCTGTCCTCCCACATAAAATTCAACTTGACTCTACCTGCAGGTCTTCTAGAAAGTTGTAGCCCTGAGACTTACAGCAATGAGAACTAAAAAATCAACTCTGAAAAACACATGCATCAAAGAGGCAGTGGTGGCGCTGATTGGCCCTTGAGCAAGGCCCTTAACCCTCTCTGCTCCAGGGGTGCTGTATCATGACTGACCCTGCTCTCTGACCCCAGCTTCCTAACATGCTGGGGTATGCGAGGAAAAGAATTTCACCGTGCATATGTCTATGTGATCAATAAAGACTCATTATCACTATCATTATTATACCACATCATGTTGCTAACTTCAAGCTAAGTGGTAAACGTGGCTTCACCGAGAGCCTGCAAAAGAACCTGGTACAAAATATCTGGTACAGATATATACAATATTAAATATTCAGTCCATCTGCATTCCTCAGTTATTCCTGTAGAGAGAGAAAAAGAAAACGATATCATCTCAGTTGAGAGAAAATGAATTTAGAAAGCAATTAACATCCTGGAAATCTAGGGCGGTGGAAATAAATAAATAAATGAATGAATAAAAAAGGAAACCAGCATGAAAATGAAGTCATGGGACGTCACGTGACTTCTGTCTGGTTTTCAGGCCTACGTAAATGAAACGCTATCTCACAGCTGACGTTCTGTCATTACGCTCTATTGAAATCCGTGAGAGTCGTGATGAATAGCCTCTCAACCATTTCCTCATGGCCTCAAATGTAAAAGCTTTCCCAAAGTTTCAAATGACTATAAACTCGTTGCGTTTCCTGGAGAGCCTTGCTCTGGGAGATGTCGTGGGCTGACATTCCTCCCACTGAGACTAATATTGAAGCCGTGTGCCAAAAAAGGAGGCAGGAAACTGCAGAAAACTGAGAGAGGTAGAGAGAAGGGGGTAGGTGAGATGACGCTTGTGATTTATGTCTTGAGCAAAGAGGGTTTTCTGCTGCTGATAACCTAATACGACTGAAGGCTTAGTGGCTCGATTGGATTAGGGCCCATTTCAAATAGGGGCGCTTTCTGCTGCTGCTGCGCTTTCGCTCCTAACGTGGCAAAAAATCGCCATCACGGTTAATGAGAGAGCCGGGCGCCATATGAGACACAACCCAAGGGTCAGCCATAACAAAATCCTTATACACCCTCTCAGTAATAGCTTAACAACAGAATATGATCACAAGAGGCAGGGGTATGAGATGCAATACACAGTATACAGCAGGATCTGAACATCTCAGTCCAAACAAGTGCTTTATTTTACCTTTCATTTAAATATTATTGCCATTTTGCCGAATACTATTTATCAAAAATACCTTATAAGGCTGTAACACAATGCCACTCCAAATATCCGTATTTATATACAGATTTAAACCCAAAAAAAGGGTGTGGCGTGACCCAGAACACTTTATTTGTTTTTTATTTTATTGAATATTAAACCCTACCACTATGACCTTAGAAACTCAGAAGTAGAAACGCCAGCAGTTCCTCAACCACATCACTCGAATTCATAAATATGCTCAACTCGAGCAAATGTGCAGTTTTTTGTTTGTACCTGTTCCACAATGAATTTGGTTGGTTGCATTTTCCCAAAAATATAAACAAATTAACATCCTAATCCCAGTGGCAGTGGTGGCTTGGCAGTAAAGGCTCTGGGTTACTGATCAGAAGGTTGAGGGTTCAAGCCTCAGCACTGCCAAGCTGCCACTGTTGGGCCCTTGAGCAAGTCCCTTAACCCTTTCTGCTCCAGGAAGCGCTGTATCATGGCTGACCCTGTGCTCTGATCCCAACTTCCTGACATGCTGGGGTATGTGAAGAAAAGAATTTCACTGTGCTGTAATATATATATATATATATATATATATATGTGATCAGTAAAGACTCATTATCATTAAACCACTCCGACTTGACCAGGCAGTTACTAAGGATGATTGAATGAACATTATGCATTAAGGGGCGCACGGTGGCTTAGTGGTTAGCACGTCCACCTCACACCTCCAGGGTTCGGGGTTCGAGTCCCGCCAGGGCCATGTGTGTACGGAGTTTGCATGTTCTCGCTTACAACCCTCTCTGAAAGGTTCTACGTAGAATGGTTCCCCACAAAAAAAATCAAACCCGAGGAACCCTTTAGACTTCTAAATATAACTTGTTTTCCCCTTAGATCCTCCCAGTTGAATAACGTCGTTTTTCACAACAGCTGAATTATATAAGTAGCCCCTGGTATTGAGCCCAGACCTCGAAATCCCACTGTGGTTTACAAAAGCTAAAAACGAGTGGGAAAAGAAATCCAAGTTATTTTGCAAGAATAATGAACGGAACGCAAGGCAAATCTGACGTTTGTGCTCTACCCGGACATTTATTTTAAAACGCATCACGCTCGTAATATTGTTTCTGAAATGAATCAAACATTGAATGTAATATATCAAAATAGACATTTTATTAAGAGATCAATAACGTGTACCCTGCAGCATAAGTGCTGCAATGAAAAAAAAATAAATAATCCCCTATGTCAATATCTCGTCCCTGTATATGCGATTTCCTGTCTACTAGCCTTGGAAATACAGAGAGATAGACTACAAAGAGGTTTGGGTCTGCCTACAGAAGTGAAATAAAAAGACGTCAAATAAACACAAGAAGACACGTTTGCTCAAAAAGGGAGGACGGATAGAGCAAGAGCACAACCGACCCGATGTCACCTCACACTCCATAAATACACGCTGAAGGATAGATGAGTGTTAGAGACTCGCGACTCGAAACCGCCTCTGTGTGCTGAACTGCTCTCTGAGGGAGAGAGAAAGAGAGAGAGGGAGGGAGAGAGAGAGAGAGAGAGAGAAAGAGAGAGAGAGAGAGAGAGAGAGAGAGGGAGAGAAAGAGAACGAGAGAGAGAGGGAGGGAGAGAGAGAGAGAGGGAGGAGAGAGAGAGAGAGAGAGAGAGAGAGAGAGAGAGAGAGAGGGAGAGGAGAGAGAGAGAGAGAGAGAGGGAGAAGAGAGAAAGAGAGAGAGAGGGAGGGAGAGAGAGAGAGAGAGAGAGAGAGAGAGAGAGAGAGAGAGAACGAGAGAGAGAGAGAGGGAGAGAGAGAGGGAGAGAAAGAGAACGAGAGAGAGAGGGAGGGAGAGAGAGAGAGAGGGAGGAGAGAGGGGGGGGGAGGGGGAGAGAGAGGGGGGGGGGGGGAGAA
>JAFFST010003679.1:11416-21431 GCA_022414735.1 Noturus placidus | reverse complement strand
TCCATTTTATCCATGAGGTGTTTGTTAGCCAGAGTTAGCTTTCGCACCGTGTCCTCCAGGGCAACAGTACAGTCGTTATAAACATTCAAATGTTGTTCCAAGTCGTCAATACGCCGTCCTTGTGCCTCAATAGTAGACTGAATACGGTCAATGGACGCAATAACTGGGGCCAAAGATGCTTCCAAAGCTGCTTCCATAGCTGCATTCATTTTAGTTAGAATATACTCATTATTAGCTGTAATATTAGCTGTTAGCTCTGTAATTAGAATATCACGAAGACCTTCAAGGTCCGAAGGTAGCTTGTCGGTATTATATCTCCTTTATGCATTAACCTTTTTATCCTCTCTTGCCTCACTTGCTTTCACTTTAATACAGGGCAATATGCAATGATGTGACCCGGCTCATGACAATAAAAACAGTCATAAGACCCAGCTGAGGGTTTAGAAAAGGTACAAGTTTTACCTACAGACTTTGATGAACGTGCCGGCGCAGCTTTCCAAGACAGAGAAGGACTGAACACAACTTTATGAGACAAAATAAACTCATCTGCGAAAATAGTAGCTTTGGACAGTGTATCAATTCTCTGCTCGTTCAAATGCACCACCAGTAATTCTGGCAAACATGATTTAAATTCCTCCAACAATATCAGTTCCCTAAACTGATCAAAATTCCTCACACCACTAGCTGAACACCATTTATCACATAGCATGGCTTGCTCAGGTTCGAATTCCACATAAGTTTCGTGCACAGACTTAACTGTGTTCCTAAAATTTTGGCGGTAAGCTTTATTCACGTGCTCAAATCTCAGAAACCCGTAGCCTTAACAGTATTGTACTCCAAACTCTGTTCTAAGCTGAGGGTGGAACGCTTACATTGCAATATCAATGTCCACAAACTTTTTGGCCAACTTAATGTCATGGCTTTTCTCTCATCTACTTCCTCTTCTCGAAATACAGGCACTAGCCCAATGCTAACATCAAATTTAGGTGGACTCACCAGGCTGGAGTGCGGGAGGTTGCTCTCTGGGAGTTAAGCTTCCATGGCACCGGCACCCGCTGCTGAGCTGCCAGGTTGAGCTTTTTCCCTTCAGTGTTCAGCTCCTGCTCCTAAACTCGCATTAGCTGCATCTGTTACTCTTGCCGCTTAATTTCCAACTAAAGAACTTTTAGCTCTACTTGCCAACCAGGGTCCACTGAGCCATTCTCAGGCTGTTCATGACCTGCAACAACCTTATCCTCTGGCTCAGTCATGACCTGCACCTTGCCGGTACCTGGAAGAGTCTGGGTAGGCTGCGTAAGCTGCACGGCGATGCCTGGAAGTGCTTCGCACTCAGGTAGGACCTGTTGAGCCATGAGTGCATCATACAATGCCACTTTAACTACCTTTTTGCTAGCCATACGGGGAAGTGCCATATGAAAAGTCTCCAATAAAGAGCAGATCATCCTTCCTACACCTATCAAAGTCCTCTAATGAAGAACACAACGTAAACATAATCAAATAAATGCCATCCTTACAAAAGGCACAATACACCAACACAACCTGATTCACCACACAAAACACAAATAAATAAAGAATCAATCCTGAATTAGTCCCCAAATATGTTATGGCCTAGTCTAGGCTAGGCCGTAGAGTAACCAGCTAAGGATTCAATGGAATTGACCTTTAAAAATGAGGGAGCCAGGAATAACAACTCAACCAGATTTGTGATAAAAAGTTGTGGTATATTGTAACACATACAATTATATACATATAATTGTACAAGGAACCAAACTAGGCATAACTTCAGGGTGGGCCAAGGCCAAAATAATAGACAAAAGAATTCTATTATTAGGTAGCTAGCTTACCTAAAAGGAAAATAAAGAAAATACAAGGATATTCCCGAACTACCTAAGGAAAATAAATAAATAAATAAATTAGACAAAAGGATCCTCTCCCAAATAAATGGCAGCCACAGCTTACTGCTGGTTAACCAAGTGAACATATATACAATGGTGGATACAACGCACATAAACAGGTACAGGGACAACCAAACTCCAAGACAAAAACCAGAACAGAAGTCAGAATATAGCATAAAGCAGCACAACCAAAAACACTCTCTAAACCACCAACACACATGTAAATGTAACAGGTATGGAATATATTCCATAAATTTAATGTGTAAAATTACACAATAGTAAATTTATACCTGTTAGTAGCTGTCTACTTGTGTGAGTACTTTCCCTTTTATTTGTCATGATGTCAGTGGTCTGCGTAATTTTTGATTTGGCTCCTCCTCTTCCCTTTCTCATAATAATTGAATGGGAGTGTTGGAAACTCTCTATTCTCTATTCCCTCAGATATGTATAAGCATGTTTCTAGACCTGTCTGTTGTGTACATGTCACCATAGGAACTTCCTATTTTCTGTTAAGTGAACAGATACCTGAAACAGAAAGCTGTACATTCTTGTACTGCCTAAGATCTTTTTCACGTACGTGGCCAGTCAGTTCAACTGCCATATTATTTCCACACAGCAGTGCGCCTATGCAAGGCTATTTGTACCTATATAAACCTCTGTGAATCTGCAATAAAAAATCGGACGTCTCTTTGAACTGCTCTGGTTGCCAGTGTGTTCATTTAGACTCTCATGGCCTTAATACGCTCCGTAATAAACCACATGCGCTGGTTGTTCTTTTAAGTAAATTAACCAAAAGGCTGAAGGCTGATGGAGGAAAAAGGGATTTTAGAAGCTGTTATTTGCTTTATTCCTACAAATGGTGTCAGAAGTGGGATTCTCCAAATCAGGGGTAAGTAATCATTAATTTAGTTTGTTTCCCTGGTGTGGTGAATTTCCGAACTTTTAAAATGGGAGTAATTATCTAGGTTTAGGATAATCTGCACTCCTCTGCAATGTCCACGCCTGCCTTAAAATATAAATAGTATTTTTATTTTCCGTTTGCACTTTTGTGGTTTGTCAGGGAGGAATGACTCCTCGTGATTGGATAGAAGCCGTTTATGGGGGTCTTATATGTTTATATACTGTTCTGAATTGTTTGAATGGATGGTCAATGGCGTGTTCTCCCCACTTACAAATTATATTTCTTTGCGGCTCTTTTGAAGCTTGTGTTGATATTTCTTCCCTATTGGCACAAACATTATAATGTTAAAACTAAATTATCCAAGGCATTTATTGTTAATGAAAAAAACACCAGGCACTCTTCCACAAAAACTGAAAGCCCCTCTCCCTATGTTTCTTCGGCGCACTTTTTCACCTGTGCGAGTATCGACTACAGTGGACCTTTAACCCTGTCTTCTGTCAGCTCTGTGGGTATCTGTGGGTAGTAACTGAGCAGTACGTAACATCACCGTTGTTTGTATATCCATGTTTGGATTTTGTTAATATGCTAGAGTGTCCTTTCAATCTCTTAGGCAGAGACCTCATGAGTAAATTGCATCTCATTCTCGCTTTCTCTGTCTCTAAAATAAATAAATAAATTTCTACACCTCTGCTTTCTGAAACCACAGTGAATCACCCTAAAATCAGCTGTACAATGTATTTCATTCTCTCTGTTTTCTCATTCTGAGTCATCAGGTTGAGTTGCCTGGCAAATTCTCTTTGACTACAAGCACACTGATATTCCATATCAGGCTAAGCTGAAACATTCTAATCCTGTTTATGTAAAACAATATCCATTTTCTCGGAATCTAAAGCCTGCGATATTGATGTTATTGAAAATTCATTACTCCATCAAGGCGTATTAAAACTCTGTGTCAGTCCTTACAATACACCTGTTAATCCCGTTCCAAAACCAGATGGAACTTATAGATTCACACTGGACTTAAGTAGGATCTACACCAATAAACACTCAACACTCATGACCTCTCAAATATTGAAACACAACACATGACCGCTTAACATAGAAGTGGTTATGAAACAAACTTTGTTCTACTGCAAATTTAACTATAGAGTGCTCAACTGCACAAGACACAATCTGCATCCTCTTTATTGTCTTCTAAATTCACAGGATGACACTGAGCTGGAAGAAATGACCATGGTTGTTTAACAGAAATCGTGTAGCAATAAAAAGTGTAGCATAATGTAGCATAAAAAGTGATTTGGCTGATTCTCCTCTTATGGACAAAAAGTGACAATTTTTAATGATTCTCGTTATGCTTTTGGCATAGCACATGATTTTGGACTTATTTGGCAACAACGTAGTTTCAGGTCTGCAGATGGGTGTCATGTTTCCGTGATGGCAGAGAATGAGGTCTGGGCACAAACCCAATGTGAACAGTCCTTTATTTTGAAGATATGAGCAGTGGTATTCCATAAACATGCGAGGGTCAGGCGATCAGCAAACAGAGTCCAAACTGGGCGAAGCAGAAAGCGGGGTCAGGGTCACGTCTAGCGAGGTTGATACACAAAGCATTTAACATGGACGAGGACTCTAGACGGGTTAGCTGAGAAAACCCATCTAGAACATAATAACGCGGACAAAACAAAACGATACACTAAACCCGAAAATGGGACATGAACAGATAGCGAGGCTGTGAAAGTTATCTAAATATATACAGTATGTAGACAAGGATTTCTCAATGACTCACAATGAATATTCCGCGCCCGAGTGCTGCACGGTGCACGGTATAAAAGCATGAATGAATCGTCCTCATAACAGTTAACAGCTGCGAGTAATGCCGACGCATCACGGGTAAACCCATGACAGACATGGGAAGAAACATGACGAAAGCATAAACAAAGTTTATGTGCGTGAAATGTCACAACAGTCAGCTCGGAAAGGAGCAGTGTGCATGCGTGCATGCGCAATGCACTCCGCTTCAAGGGGAATCGTGATAATGAGAAACTCATTTCACATTGTTCACTTCCTCATTCCCCGGCCGTTGTCAAAACCAAGGCACATCTTGTACGTAGCACTGTAGAATTTTAAGGGTAATTAATTGGATTGATTTTCATTGAGTTTTAGTTCTATTAGTTCGTATTCTCTATACTTACTTTTCCCCTGTCCATTCACTGTAATAAGCACAGGAATGGAGTGAAGGTATGTTGCACAACCAGTAAGACAAACTAAACCAGACAGAGTAAATGGAAATGCAAAACTTTCTGTTTGGAACTCCATAACTGGACAAGCAGTCGCACCGTTAATGGAAGTCTCAGACACAAAGTTTGACTAACAAGAAAGCCTTGGAAGCTTATGGTAGCTTTTTCCCTCCAACCTCAAACCAAAAGTTTGGGTTTGGAGTGCATAGCACAATAAATACAATGTTACACAATTAAAGCTGTGAAACATACAGTTCAAAACACAACATAGCATGTAATCTACCCTTAAACCTAGACAAATTTGATTTACCAGGTAGATGTACACCATCGAAAAGTTTTATGGTCTCTTGCTCTCTAGAGGAAGAAGTGAAGAAGGAGGCATGCATGGTTCATAAATCTGAAGACACTGATTGCAAAACCATGCGCATGGTTTACAAATCTGTGGGCACAGATTATGTATCTGAGAGCATGGTTTACACGTGGCTCTTTTTTTTTTTTACCTGACACTAAGGGGGCTCTGTACGAATGTCTTCAGTGTATAGCACAAACAAAAAGGAATTGTCCTTGCTTCCAATACTTTCTGGGTGGGGACTGTATGTGTCAAATTAATGAAAAAATGCAACCAAATTGACTTAACCAAAGGAAACTACAAGAATAATAATGTATATTTGCAGGGATGTGCATTTTACTTTTGATATACCATTATATACATTTACATTTATTCATTTAGCAGACGCTTTTATCCAAAGCAACTTACAAGTGCACACTCATACACCAATGGTAGCAGAGCTTCCATGCAAGGTGCTAGCTTGCCATTGGGGGCAACTTAGGGTTTAGTGTCTTGCCCAAGGACACTTCTGCATGGGATCACCCGGGCCGGGATTCGAACCACCAGCCCTACGATTAGCGGTTAGTGGACAACCCGCTCTACCGACATAGCCACAGCCACCCATATATTGTGTCCAAAGTTGTCACAATACTTTACACACCACAATGGTTTGATCAGTTTAATATGTAACTAATATTTTAATAGTCTTTTTGCTGCAACATCAATGAAAACACACACACACACACACACACACACACACGCACACAAAACTTTACAACTAAGTAAAGAAAAAGATGGGGTCGGCTTCCAATGCTGGTTAGGTCTGTTGGAGTTCCCCAATATACTCATCAAGGTGCAATGATGGAAGGAATTCCATTAGCTGCCTCGATTGCTGATAACAAATGAAGGAATAGAATGGCTCATGAGACAATTCTATGGATTAAATGACCATTAAAAATTTGGCAAGAGAGTGAGAAATTATGTGGTTTGGAATATGCATTTAGAGTCTTTCGACACCAATTTTATCCCAAACAATTGATGACAAAATCCAAATCTGGGTTAGGCAAGAAAATTAAAATTAACAGACTTAATTCCAAAAAATGTCCTGTTAGGCTCTGTCAAATTAAGCACGTAATGGAGGTTAAGACAGATGCAAATACAGATAAGAGCTTTATTGGAGTAGAGACAGGCAGACAAATCCAAAATGTGAGACAACAGGGTAGTCAAAAACAGGCAATAGGTCAGGCGATCGGTAAACGGCTTAAACTAGGCAAAACAGAATTGAAGAACGAGGGTGAGAACAAGATCAAAACTATAAGATATAAAACAAGGAACAAATACTTCACAAATTACAACGACACGAGGGGTTTAAATGACAAACGTAATCAGGGGTGGAAAAAAACAGCTGAGACTAATGACACATACGGGAAACAACCAATGACAATACAGGGGCAGAGACAGGACAGAAATCACAGAAAACACGTGTCCGAAGTAAACAAAGTCAGTGTCACTGAAACCCAAAAGCGCGCGCTTGCTCTTTGGAGAGCGCTGTGTGCTCCAACACTTAGCGAAAGGAGAAATCATGACAGGCTCATTTTCACTCACTACAAACAAAAACATTTCTACTTCATCACTGAACATCAAACTGGTAACATATAAACTTTATATATTCATCCATCCATCTTCTATACTGCTTTATGCTTTTCAGGGTCATGGGGAAACCATTGAGCATCGGGCACAAGGTGGGGTACACCCTGGACAGGGTGCCAATCCATTGCAATCACAATCACAATCACAATCACATACACATTCACAGACCCATTCATACACTACGGACACTTTGGACATGCCAATTAGCCTACCATGCATGTCTTTGGACTGGGGGAGGAAACCGGAGTACCCAGAGGAAACCCCGCAGCACAGGGAGAACAGGGACAATATATATTGTCGCGACAGCTGGCACACAAGGGATTAAAATCACTCCTTCCTTCTACCGTGCTGGCGCGGAAGAGACAGCCCCGCGTCAAGAACAATAATAACCTGGAAGCATGTAGCGGTAGGGTGGAGCCGCCAACACACCCCCGGCCGGTGATTGGTAAACGAACGGGAAAAATCCACGATCCAGCAGACGAGGGAAGAGTATAAAAGGCCGCTCTTCCGCACGTATGTGCGTTCTTTTCCCAAATGCTCATTGATGCTGGACGTTTTTTTTTTTTTTTGGCCATTAACTAATCAACCTTTACTTTCTTTTTGTGTGTTTGTTTTGTGTTTCAGACGAGTCGGATCCAGACGAGTCGGATCCAGACGAGGCCTCCACTCTCTGACTACGCGCGTGGCCTTGCTTGATGGCACAGAAGAGCCCTCATTCATCTGGGAAGCCAGGCGTGACCCCGGAAGAATCCTGCAACTACACACACACTCCCCCTGAACACCAAAGAAAGAAGAAAAGAAATAAAAGCAAACCTCATCACGGGCTACTACCCTACAATATATAAACATTAACTGGATATGAAATATTCTACTCTACAAAGATATTTTTCAGCAAGAGCAGCTCAGCAAAAAAATATAAAAATTAGACTCTATACTGAAACTACCGCTTCACTTCTGCAGTGTCCGGTGTAAAAGTTTAGCAGTGCAGAGATTACAAACTGCAGTTTTACCATCATTCCGACACAAGAGACATAATTTTTACACACAGCACAAAATCAATGTGTTTTCCTGGTAAGTGGGATGCATAGTGGCTTAGTGATTAATACTTTCACCTCACACCTCCAGGGTTGTGGGCTTGATGCCCGCCATGGCCTTGTGTGTGCAGAGTTTGCATGTTCTCCCAGTGCTGCAGGGGTTTCCTCGGGGTACTGCTCCCTGGGATAGGCTCCAGGTTCCCCACAACCCTGTAGGATAAGTGGTATAGAAAATGGATGGATTGATTACCAGTAGGTATGTGTCACCGATATAATAAGATTATTTAAAGATACAGTACATCTGGAAAGTATTCACAGCATTTCACTTTTTCAACATTTTGTTATGTTACAGCCTTATTCCAAAATGGATTCAATTTATTATTTTTCTTAAAATTCTACAAACAATACCCCATAATGACAATGTGAAAGAAGTTTGTTTGAAATCTTTGCAAATTTATTAAAAATAAAAAACAAAAAAAGCTAATGTACATACAGTAAGTATTCACAGTCTTTGCTCAATACTTTGTTGAAGCACCTTTGGCACCAATTACAGCCTCAAGTCTTTTTGAGTATGATGCTACAAGCTTGGCACATCTATTTTTGGGCAATTTCTCCCAGGACCTTTCAAGCTCCATCAGGTTGGATGGGGAGCGTCGGTGCACAGCCAGTTTCAGATCTCTCCATGTTCAATCGGGTTCAAGTCTGGGCTCTGGTTGGGCCACTTAAGGACATTCACAGAGTTGTCCTGTAGTCACTCCTTTGTTATCTTGGCTGTGTGCTTAGGGTCGTTGCCCCAGTCCTAGGTCCAGAGCACTCTGGAGCAGGTTTTCATTAAGGATGTCTCTGTACATTGCTGCATTCATCTTTCCCTTGATCCTGACTAGTCTTCCAGTTCCTGCCGCGGAAACACATCCACACAGCATGATGCTGCCACCACCATGCTTCACTGTACGGATTGTATTGGCCAGGTGATGAGGTCTTGGTCTTGGTCTGAGAGTCCTTTCAGGTGCTTTTTGGCAAACTCCAGGCGGGCTGTCATGTGCCTTTTACTGAGGAGTGGATTCCGTCTGGCCATGTTACCATACAGGCCTGATTGGTGATGTGCTGTAGAGATGTTTGTTCTTCTGGAAAGTTCTCCTTTCTCCACAGAGACATGCTGGAGCTCTGTCAGAGTGACCACTGGCTTTTTGGTCACCTCCCTGACTAAGGCCCTTCTCCCCTGATCGCTCAGTTTGGCCGGGCGGTCAGCTCTAGGAAGAGTCCTGGTGGTTCCAAACTTCTTCCATTTACAGATTATGGAGGCCACTGTGATCATTGGGACCTTCAATGCTGCAAAAATGTTTTTGTACCCTTCCCCAGATCTGTGCCTCAATACAATCAAGTCTCGGAGGTCTACAAACAATTCCTTGGACTTCATGGCTTGGTTTGTGCTCTGACATGCATTGTTAACTGTGGGACCTTATATAGACAGGTGTGTGCCTTTCCAAATCATGTTCAATCAACTGAATTTACTACAGGTGGACTCCAATCAAGTCGTAGAAACATCTCAAGGATAATCAGTGGAAACAGGATGCACCTGAGCTCAATTTTGAGTGACATGGCAAAGGCTGTGAATACTTATGTACAGTGCCTTGCGAAAGTATTCGGCCCCCTTGAACTGTTCGACCTTTTGCCACGTTTCAGGCCTCAAACATAAAGATATAAAACTGTATTTTTTATGAAGAATCAACAACAGGTAGGACACAATCATGAAGTGGAACGAAATTTATTGGATATTTAAAACTTTTTCAACAAATAAAAAACTGAAAAATTGGGCGAGCAAAATTATTCAGCCCCCTTAAGTTAATACTTTGTAGCGCCACCTTTTGCTGCGATTACAGCTGTAAGTCGCTTGGGCTATGTCTCTATCAGATTTGCACATCGAGAGACTGAAATTTTTGCCCATTCCTCCTTGCAAAACAGCTCGAGCT
>JAFFST010003579.1:40713-52017 GCA_022414735.1 Noturus placidus | reverse complement strand
GATATAAATTGGTGATTTAAATCTGTGATGTAAATCGTTGATATAAATCTGTGATGTAAATCTGTGATGTAAGTCTGTGTGTAAATCTGTGATGTAAATCGGTGATCTAAATTTGTGATGTAAATCTGTGATGTAAATCTGTGATATAAATCGGTGATGTAAATTGGTGATGTAAATCGTTGTTATAAATCAGTGATGTAAATCTGTGATGTAAATCTGTATTATAAATAGGTGATATAAATTGGGGATATAAATCGGTGATATAAATCTGTGATGTAAATCTGTGATATAAATCTGTGATGTAAATCTGTGATGTAAATCTGTGATATAAATCTGTGATATAAATCTGTGATATAAATCGGTGATATAAATCTGTGATATAAATTGGTGATTTAAATCTGTGATGTAAATCGTTGATATAAATCTGTGATGTAAATCTGTGATATAAATTGGGGGATATAAATCTGTGATATAAATCTGTGATGTAAATCGTTGATATAAATCTGTGATATAAATCTGTGATGTAAATCGGTGATGTAAATCGGTGATATAAATCAGTGATTTAAATCTGTGATATAAATCTGTGATGTAAATCTGTGATATAAATCTGATATAAATCGGTGATATAAATCGGTGATATAAATCTGTGATGTAAATCTGTTACGTAAATCTGTGATATAAATCGGTGATGTAAATCTGAAATGTAAATCGATGATATAAATCTGTGACATAAGTCTGTGATATAAATCGGTGATGTAAATCTGTAATGTTAATCTGTGATGTAAATCTGTGATATAAATTGGGGATATAAATCTGTGATATAAATCGGTGATATAAATCTGTGATGTAAATCGTTGATATAAATCTGTGATGTAAATCTGTGATATAAATTGGGGGATATAAATCTGTGATGTAAATCTGTGATGTAAATCTGTGATATAAATCTGTGATGTAAATCTGTGATATAAATCTGTGATCTAAATCGGTGATATTAATCGGTGATTTAAATCGGTGATATAAATCGGTGATATAAATCTGTGATATAAATCGGTGATGTAAATTGGTGATGTAAATCATTGTTATAAATCAGTGATGTAAATCTGTGATGTAAATCTGTGTTATAAATAGGTGATATAAATTGGGGATATAAATCGGTGATATAAATCGGTGATATAAATCAATGATATAAATCTGTGATATAAATCGGTGATGTAAATCTGTTACGTAAATCTGTGATATAAATCGGTGATGAAATGTAATGTAAATCGATGATATAAATCTGTGACATAAATCTGTGATATAAATCGGTGATGTAAATCTGTAATGTTAATCTGTGATGTAAATCTGTGATATAAATCTGTGATATAAATTGGGGATATAAATCTGTGATATAAATCGGTGATATAAATCTGTGATGTAAATCGTTGATATAAATCTGTGATGTAAATCTGTGATGTAAATCTGTGATGTAAATCTGTGTTATAAATTGGGGGATATAAATCTGTGATATAAATCTGTGATGAAAATCGTTGTTATAAATCGGTGATATAAATCTGTGATGTAAATCAGTGATGTAAATCTGTGATGTAAATCTGTGATGTAAATCTGTGATATAAATCTGTGATATAAATCGGTGATATAAATCGGTGATTTAAATCTGTGATATAAATCGGTGATATAAATCAGTGATGTAAATCGTTGATATAAATCGGTGATATAAATTTGTGATATGAATCGGTGATATAAATCGGTGATGTAAATCGGTGATATAAATCTGTGATATAAATCGGTGATGTAAATCTGTCATGTAAATCGGTGATGTAAATCGGTGATATAAATGTGTGATGTAAATCTGTGATGTAAATCGGTGATATAAATCTGTGATATAAATCGGTGATGTAAATCGGTGATGTAAATCTGTGATATAAATCTGTGATGTAAATCGTTGTTATAAATCGGTGATGTAAATCTGTGATGTAAATCTGTGATGTAAATCAGTGATATAAATCTGTGATGTAAATCTGTGATATAAATAGGTGATATAAATCGGTGATGTAAATCGGTGATGAAAATCGGTGATGTAAATCGGTGATATAAATCTGTGATATAAATCTGTGATGTAAATTGTTGATATAAATGGGTGATATAAATCTGTGATGTAAATCGGTGATGTAAATCGGTGATGTAAATCCGTCATATAAATCTGTGATCTTAACCTGTGATGTAAATCTGTGATATAAATCTTTGATGTAAATTTGTGATTTAAATCTGTGATCTAACTCTGTGATGTAAATCTGTGTGTAAATCTGTGATATAAATCGGTGATCTAAATTTGTGATATAAATCTGTGATGTAAATCTGTGATGTAAATCTGTGATATAAATCGCTGATATAAATCGGTGATGTAAATCTATGATGTAAATCGGTGACGTAAATTGGTGATGTAAATCTGTGATTTAAATCTGTGATGTAAATCAGTGATATAAATCTGTGATATAAATCGGTGATATAAATCTGTGATATAAATCGGTGATATAAATCGGCGATATAAATCTGTGATATAAATCGGTGATATACTGTAGCTGTGTGTAGATCAGAAAGTCTTTTTCCTGTAAGAGTACTGGTTTATGGTGCCATGCAGAAAGACTAATGTGCCTGTGTGTACACAGACAGTGATCATAGTATTGACAGAAAAGGCTACTCGATATGGTACATACAGTAATAAGGATTATAAAATGGCATCAGCTTTGGTTTTTTTCCAGTCATATCTTTTTTCTACACAATGTTTGTTTACTTTTGCAAAACTCTCAGTACAACAAATGTGTGGACCAATCATACGAGAGAATGAGTGCTTGAGTTACACTTCTTGTAGCTACATATTTCATTCTCCCGGTATGTCTACAGCCAAGTACAAATGTTCTGCAGGCTTTAGTTCAATAGATGCTTGCAGAAGACCCAAGTGCAAAACCCAGAAGAATAAACACTACTGAACTATAATAAGATGTATTTATTTAGTTATTTATTTCACTATGAATAATACATAAATAAAAAGCTATGAGTGCGGCATTGTTATCCCTGTCTAACAGACTCCCAGTCGTCACCGGGCCCGCATTACGGACCGCCTCGCGAGGAGCGGAGCCCTGGCCTGGACCGGAATTGGAACTCAGGAATGATGGTTGTTTTCATGAGCAGGGATCTCGGCTATGTGAGGACTAGTGGAGGGAAAGAAAGTGTAGATGTTAGACCATACTAGCTCGGTTGTAAACAAAATAGTAGGAGGAAGGGAGGAAGAAGGATTCGCGCTTGTGGAAGGAAGCAACGGCCTTGTGAAGAACGTCAGGAGCCTTTCTTTCTGCCTCAGTGCGCGTTAGCCTGCCTCCACACACACACACACACACACACACACACACACAGCACAGGGGAATGGAGCCGACTGAACAGCAGTGAATTCCGACTGTCCCAGCCCGTGCTTTATTGAAACATTCCGCGTTACCGCGTGTTTACTTTGCGCATGTGCTCATTCTCGTGCAGTAAATCACGCGCAGTGTTCCATGTACACCCCTCACATCAATGCATAGCCTAGGCAACTTCTTTTTTTTTTTTTTTTTTTTTTTCCACTGCACATCTTTTCTTGACTGATGGCAGCGGGAGCAGAGGCAGACATCTGTAGAGGAATATCGAGAGCTGTGCACGAGAGAAACCCGCGCGCTGGCGAGCGCAACGCGTATGTGAGCGCGTGCGCGTCCCGTCTGTATCAGGACAGCAGTTGCCAGTGGTTTTGTCCGATCGCGAGCTGGAGGTGTGGTAAACTGTCGTCTGCGGCGTGCGTCGGCTCCGTGTCGTTCTGTCTTGCCTTGCTGCTGAAATGTGTTGACTGGGATGTGGAGCCCGGTTCGAGCTGTATCAGTGCTCTCCAGGCTGACTCGGGATCTTCTTTTCTGTCTGTGAACAGAAGTGTGGTGGAGTTCTCCTTCGCCTTGTGGCATCTGATCGCACCTATTTTCACACTGGTGAGTGCATTCTTCTGGGCCGGCCTGTACTTGATCCGCTGCGGAGTTCTGGACCGAACCATCGTGTTCCTGCTCACGCTGTGTCACTTGGGAGAAGCGGCGGCGCAGGCGTTCTTGCATGGCTCGGACGAGCAGCTGCTGCACTCTCTGACGGCTAGCGTGGTGGTGCTCGGCTGCTTGGCAAGCGGGGCACTCATGGTGATGCGACTGGGCCAGGGCATCTCCGTCATCGTCTTCATCAGCATCATCAGAGCCGCCTCGCTTATTTCTCTGCACAGGGTTCGCGCGAGCTGGAGACCCTACTTGGCGTACCTGGTAGGGGTTCTGGGAGTCCTGCTGGCGAGGTATGCTGACAGGCTGCTTCCGAATCAGCCGAGCCAACTGGAGGGCTGCACCTCCGTCACAGGGTCTAGAGAAGACATTGTGGTCTTTAAAAGGCGCAGGAGATCCAGCTCCGTCGTATCATCAGACATGGCACAGCACGGCTTCGAGGCCAGCAGCAAGTCGCACAGGAGAACCTCCCTGCCATGCATCCGAAAAGACCAGGTACAACTTTTCTTCACATTTAAAACGGGACAACAGCGATGTCTCTTATCGATTAGTGGCAGGGAAAAATATAATAATAATAATAATAATAATAATAATAATAATAATAATAATAATAATAAGAGGATCATGAAGATGATGAAGATGAATACACATCTGTACACTGTATAGTTGTCAAACGGAATTCAGTGGTCTAGCAGACACTACTCACTTCACAACAAAGTATTATTTCTCTACTAAAAAGGTGTGTTTGTCTGCAGAGAAGAATTCAGAGGAACGTTTTACTCTCAGTGTGTGTGTGTGTGTGTGTGTGTGTGTGTGTGTGTGTGTGTGTGTGTGTGTGTGTGTGTGTTTCAGAATGATTAGGAAATTGTTCCAGTGTGTTCCACCATTTCCACATTGCCTTCTGGCACTTATTTATTTAATACTGTTTTTTTCCTGAAATGTTCACCTAGCTGAGGAAACTCAGATACACACACACACACACACACACACACACACACACACACACACACACACACACACACACACACATAAAAGACCAGAAACAAACAAACAAACAAAAAACAAACAATACAATACAATCTGAATTGTAAAAAAAACAAAACAAATCAAATGAATTAGAAAAAATCGTCATTTGGATCAACCCTGAAAAGTGAATTATAACCCACAACAAACTGTTTTTTTTAGTATTCGTGCAGTAGGCTTTACATCTTACCATGTTTACTCAAATAAAATAAAATAAAACAATACTCCAGTAAACTTCACTGTGGCAGCAGATTGTTCTGGGGTTCCAGATTGTTCAGGGTTGTTCCAGATATTTTATTGTCTGGTGTTTTCTCATGATCCACTTCACATTGCATATGGCGGTAATTATAACGGTAGCATGGCAGAAAGTTGTCATGTGTTTTGAACTGTATTCAGATTTATGTTATTAGAGTATTGAGTTCTTTTCCAGATATTGAGCGAATCGTTCCAAGACCTTGACGTATTCCAGCAAAGGCATAATTGATCATATTATAAAAACCCCGTGCTCGTGTGTTTCAGTGATTCCAACACTGATCACTCTTTATGTGTCAGTGAGGCATATCATTCAAGGTTTACTTATAAATAAGATTTTGTTTAATTGATGAAGTTACTAGTTGTATATGTTGCGCCCTCTAGTGACTAAATATTTTGAACATTAATATTATACAAATATATATATATATATATATATGTGTGTGTGTGTGTGTGTGTGTGTGTGTGTATGTATGTATATAAGATGCTTATATACATGCAGGTTTAATTGGTTTGGTCTGTGAAGTCTAGCCGGGTAAATACATCATAGTATAACCCATGTATGAGTCATTCTCCTCTGGGTTTGCGCTTTTCCAGTAACCTGTGCTGCTCAATGGAGCTGCACAGTACAGCCACACACACACACACACACACACACACAGTGGTATGTAGTTAATACAGATGTTGGAAGTTAAGTGTGTGAGGAGTAGTGTGCATGAGTGACCATCTCATTTTGAGCTGCTCAGTTCTTCATTAACCTGCCGCTCAGGAGATGAGGAAATGAACTCAGGAATACAGCTGCACTGACTGGGACATTATCTGTCACCCACTCTGCAGAACACATGCCACTGTCAATGACAGAGATAAAATTGGTCTGTTATGAACATTGCAGCCACGTGATGTGCATTACGTAAGCCTCTTTGAATGAACCCTGTGCCAGGACTTAAAGACAGACTTTCTTTCTTTCTTTCTATTTAGTATCAGTGTATTTGTCAATAGGCATTGTTGACCTAAGATCAACAGCTAACTTAGATGGTTTCCTAAGATTAGTAGGAGATTTTACCTGGAAAGGCCCTACTATTTTAATACTTTGCCTGTATTAAACATGATTATTTTTTTATAGAACTTCTTCTGTAATGGGCTAAAGGGCCATCTTCAATCCAAGCTCCTCTCTGCCTGTAGCCGTGGTGATTGCCCCAGGACAGACTGCAGAGCATCCTAATCCAAACTTTTGAACTGAACACAGGCTACTTCAGACTGCTTTTAAAGAGCTGACTCTATCGTTGATTTTACATTTATTACCTATTTTCCTTAATGTGTGCCTGAAGTTGTTTTTGTTCCCCCTAACAAACGGACTGTGGAATTGGCAGTACCTTCAGGTTCTTTTAGATTGTGCTTTGGAAAAGATAATGGATTACGGTCTGAAGGAGACATGAGGGTGTGCCTGGATCTATTTGAGGAAAAATGAGGAAGAACTATATTCTCTCATTGACGCAAATGGAGATCCATGGAGACTGGGTAAATTTCGGTGACATATTTTATAAGGTTTCCTTATAAATGTTTTAAAAAAGAGCTTTTTCACCCCTCTCTCTCTCTCTCTCTCTCTCTCTCTCTCTCTCTCTCTCTCGTTCTCTCTCTCTGTCTCTCTGTTCCTCTCTCTCTCTCTCTCCCTCTCTCTGTCTCTCTGTCTCTCTCCCTCTCTCTGTCTCTCTCTGTCTCTCTCTCTGTCTCTCTCTCTGTCTCTCTCTCACTTGCTTGCTTTTCATTGGCACTTTCTCTCTTTCTCACCCCTACTGTTTAATTGGCCTCATTTACATTGTTGTGCCAGACAGAGTTGCCAACAGAGAGCCAACACTCAGTGTTTTTACTCTCAGCATTTTGTAAGGGGTCTTCGTCTAGCCAGGCTGTGCCGAGCTTGGAATGTGTAGCTTCAGCTGTCTTGCGTGCACAACCAGCTGCCTGCCAAAAACCTCATCCAGCCAGAACCTCTCTAAACCTGTAATTTCACAGGTACGCCCGGTCATAGAAAGCCAAGAACCAGCAGTACAGCTGATTCAGAGAGGTTAATTCAAACAAATCAATGAAAAATCAGACTTGCTGGTCTGTCAAAAGCACAGATAAATTTTACTGTCATAATACTCCAGTTCCTCTTTTCCTCACTAACAACTGCTGGCAGTTTCTTAAAGAAATGGGCAAGATGCACAGTTTTTCCACTACGTTAAGCACAAGTAAATCATTAACCGAACTTAACTGCGTTTCAATTCATGTTTGCATGTGTATACTGCATACTCAGCTGGAATATGTGTGTATGTGTAAGTGTGTGTGTAAGTGTGTGTTTGTGTGTGTGTGTGTGTGTGTGTGTGTGTGTGTTTGTGTGCATGTGTGCCACATGTAAGCTCCATGGCCTATGGCTGCTGAGAGGGAGCTTGTTATTTTAACCTGGCTGGCTTTCGCCCAGCATGCCTTTCTCTCATAGGTCCCCTGCTAGCTGTCCATATGAGCTCCGTTCCCTAGACAAGGCCCGTCTTGTTACGCCACTCAATGGTGTGTTTTACTTTCAAGAATATATCAGGCAGATGAAGAGGGGGCCGGGGAGCGGGTTCGAGGTCTGAGTTAGCCAAACGCAAAAAAGTATGTCTGTACATTTGTCTATAAGTGCTTTTCTGCTTTGCTGTTTAAAAGGTTTTAATAGCTGACACATGGTTTGCTTTCTTTCTTTCTCTAATTTCACAGATGAGAAAGTGTTTATAATTTTTAAAGTGTAGGATCTCTGCACACCAAAGGATGTGCATATGTATTGTTGAAAAATATAGGCAAGGATGTCATTCAGAAAAAGGGGGAAAAAAAAATAAATGCAATACATGACAGATACCTGAACATATAAAGTCAGAATGTTAAAGAAAGAGAAAATGCTGTTACTGGACCCACCCAATTTTGGAGCCTGAAAGCAAGTGTGGTGAATTCCATCTGCTCATTTAAAAGCTTAGACTTGGCTGACACTTTACTGTATGTCAGTAGAACATCGAATCTGCACTGCTACCCAAAAAGCTGGCACCTCATCGTAGAGAAAAAGGAAACGGCAAGGAAACTTTAGACTCTGTTTTTTTTTAACTGAATACCATGTGATTAACCTTTTTTCTTTCTTTCTCATCATCAGTGAGTTATTAACACATATTTAAAATGCAGAGAATGAACTCGGTTTAATTTTTGAACTGACACACTGGCACAACGATAAGACATGGTGTGTACCTGTAAATTGGCATAGGGGAGCATGTTTAGAATTTGTCATAGTGCAGTTTTTCTGTCAATTACTCAGCCTATATGCAATACCTTTTATTTCCAAGAGCATATTTAAGAATAAGGGTGCTAACTGTTCAGATAGTGTGTTTGTGTTTGGTTATTTTATGTGAGAAATCAGCTTAAATGGAGGTTAAATTGGATTATTTAAGGGGCTCATTATTAAGTCATACTAATACATACATACTTTGAGCAGTACTTAGAATGCATTATGTATATCTTTCTCATAAATGAATAATGGTGGTGTGGGGGTGGTCCTGAGAGTCATGTAGTCTTAAGTTCTTAATGGTAAAGAGGTCAATAGGGCTATCTGAAGACCTAACAGTGCACAACAATATCCCCCAATTAACTCGTACAGTGCACTGTAAACAAATATCTGGTAAATTTACAGTAAGTTCCTTGCACAGCAGATTTGCCAGGTAGCTACTAGAGTATATGTTTACAGTAGTGCCACACTGTAATGTACTTTGAAATAGACTCCTGAGTGAGACGCATCTCTCTGATATCAGCTGCACCTCACACTTATCGGAGACCACAGTGATTTTAAGAACAAGCCAGAATTCGTCTTTTGAAATGTCCTGTTGTGCTATTTTGTGTCAGAATCTGAAACATGTTCACAAACTCATTTATGTGTCTTTGCAGTGATCTCAGTTAAGTAGTTAGAATTCTAACAAGTTTAGCTTTCTAGTTAGCTCATAACTAATTTTTTATAAACTTATGTAGCTCACCTAAAATCTAAATCAAGAAGTTAGATAGCTAGGTCACGTTCTTCCTGAAGAGTTGCCTGTAATGGACTTGTTTAGCTAGTTCAGTTTGTTCAGTATACAAATGTCATTTGTTTGGGCAGCACCTTTGGCTCTCAGTGCCAGTACGCTCGAGGTTGCCATTTTATAGCATTACACCTTAAATGTGCCCACAAACAACAAAGATGTAAGCATCAAGAGACTTGATAGACAGATATTTTTTTCCTAAAACCAAGTGGTGAAGCACTAGCAACGCCAACAACACCAGCCACAACCACCACCACCACCATACTGCTTGGTAGAAAGGGGGAGAGGCATTTATTATTGTTTTGAGGTAAGGCCTGTCCTTTATTCATAGAGTCTTCAGAGAGTATTATCGCTCTGGAAACCTGTAAGTGTGTCTGCTGGTTCTGGATAACCTTAAGATGTGCCTCATACTTTAACCAACGTTAGGAGAGTGACCCTAATTAAAAAAAAAATCCATTGTATGTAATGCCAGGTCACATTTTTTGTCCCAGTTCAACCCTGCTCCTTATATCTGTAGTGTAGCAAAGAATAAATTTCAGAGTGGGATGAGAAACTACACTAAATAAAGCCACCAAATAATTAGTACTATTATATAGATAAGTGTGATGTGCTCATGTGGTTTTGTGGGTTTTTTTTATTTTTTTTTTATGTGGCTCTCACACAGTATAACAAGCAATGAGGACACAAATTTGTTATATTAATCATTTCAGATACACTCTACCATCAACCATTATTTATATAGGAATAATATTTTTGACAGTTTCACTAAAAAAAGAAAAAAAATATGTTGCTAATAATGGGTGAAAATGGCAGTTTATTTTATAATACCAGATCTTAGGTTCATTTTCATTTGATATGATATAAATAGTGTGATTAAAATTCCAACAGAAATGAACAAGTCCTCCACTCTGTTTTGTTAACAAACCTGACTCTACGTGTTAATTATACATTGGGGATTTTGCCATGTTTGTGATACTGCAACTTCACATGCATTAAAGTGCAGCTCTTCTGAGCTAGGAGAACTGAATACTGAGGGGAAATAAAGGAAAGAAGGGTGATTCAACCCCAATGATACTCCCCAAAAACACCCACTACCAGTAAATGAGGCCATTTCTACTCGAAGAAACAGAATAGCAAACTGCTCTCCCCCGCTGAAGCCTTTTCAGGGTTTCCGGAGTATAGATTTTAATGTAGATAGCTGTGTCATTGTGTGTATAATGGTTTGTGCAGTCATTAGCCTGGTAACATTTTCAGCATCCTGTTAACTTAATGTGCATGGGAATTCAGTTCCAGTAGACACCAGGGTTATTGGTAATGTATGTAATACAGCTAACTATAACCAAAAAACAGATCCTTTTGTCAGTTATGTGTTATGCACAGGAACTTAGTGGGACTAATACTGTGGACATTGTCTCACAGAGTGATACCTTTCAACAGTGCTGCCTATTCTGAGATATATATTTCTATATATGTTCCACTAATCAATATAATGGATGATTTCTTGTTCCATTTGTGACATAAAAAAAGATAAATAAATAAAAATTATTTTAATGCCTTCACATACTTGTAGAATAAATACAGTGTACAATAAATGCTTGGATTCAGTGTAAACTCTGAATATGAAGAAGCATCTCTGTGTTTTAAATTGTTACCATAACTCCAGAGCTACCGTTAACCTCAACGCTGGAAATAGTTCTAAGCAATTTAACAAGTGTGATATATATACAGTGCCTTGCGAAAGTATTTGGCCCCCTTGAGCTGTTTAACCTTTTGCCACATTTCAGGCCTCAAACATAAAGATATACAACTGTAATTTTTTGTGAAGAATCAACAACAGGTGGGACACAATCATGAAGTGGAACGAAATTTATTGGATATTTCAAACTTTTTCAACAAATAAA
>JAFFST010003579.1:14376-28509 GCA_022414735.1 Noturus placidus | reverse complement strand
ATCTATATATATATCATCGATAGATAGATAGATAGATAGATAGATAGATAGATAGATAGATAGATAGATAGATAGATAGATAGATAGATAGATAGATAGATTCATAAATAAATATTTTCACAATCACTGTTTGGTGATAATAACAGCACTGAGCCTCTTTCTGCGATTCCTAATAAACTTCAACTCCTTCATGCAGAATACTTCAAGCTCCTTTGTATTCTTAGGTTTGTGCGTGTGGACTGTCTTCTTCAATTAGGATTGTGGACCTTAGGATTTAAATAGGCTACAGATCTGGTGGATGAGATGGCCATGGCAAACACTGATTTTTGGGTTCTTGGAACCATTTTTGTGCTGAGTTTCATGTACATATTTGTTTAAAATCCTCTAAAGCCAAATCTTTTTGATAGAGGCGACCAGGGTTTTGGCTTAAAACAGCCCCACAGTACTTTATACATATTTATGTAAGCTTAGTACAAAAGGTTACAACAGCTGCTTGAGAACTGTGGTGTTTCACAATGTGACTGAACTCGAACCACATACTGAGTCAGTGCAACTAAAATTTGTATTCTTTAAAACTGGCTTACAGTTCAGGGGAGTGGATTTACAGACCAGATCAATATTTGTGTGCATTTGATTACACTACAGAAACATTGGGACATTTCCCCCACTTTTACATATGTATAAGGCTAGATCTGTATTTGCGAATGTGCACTGTTTGTTTAAAAAAAAAGATAAAAGTTTTATTGTTAACTATAATATGTTACTTTGATGACTTATGTCTGTCACAATGCCTTCCACAGAAACACATTAATGTGTGAGACTGACATATGAATATAATAGAAAACACATAGAAATGTTTACTCCAGTACATGCTGTAACTAAACACCTGACCATCACACTTATATGTGTTTGTTGAAGATCCCACTCCAGATTGATTCCCTCTTTGCTGTTAATAATAAGCTCCACTATTCTGGGAAGGTTTTCCACTAGATTTCCTCAATACTATTAGTGAGGTTGAGGTTGAGCACTGATGTTGCGTAAGGAG
This sequence comes from Noturus placidus, assembly GCA_022414735.1. Lineage (NCBI taxonomy): Eukaryota > Metazoa > Chordata > Actinopteri > Siluriformes > Ictaluridae > Noturus > Noturus placidus. The sequence continues at coordinate 27,464 of JAFFST010003579.1, read as the reverse complement.
GCTCCAGTTCCAGCTCATCCCAAAGGTGTTCAGTGGGGTTGAGGTCAGGGCTCTGTGTAGGACACTCGAGTTCTTCCACCTTCTTCCAACCTTAACACGTCATGTCTTCATGGAGCTCGCTTTGGGCAGAGGGACATTGTCATGATGGAACAGGTTTGGGCATCTTCGTTCCAGTGAAGCTAAATTGTAATGCTACCGTGTACAAAGACATTCTATACAATTGTGCTTTCAGACTTTCTGGGAATAGTTTGAGGAAGAACTTCATATGGGTGTGATGGTCAGTTGTTGATGTTCTTGTGGACATATAACATAGCATACAACATGTACCCACTAAAGGATGCCTACGTCACTAGGTGGTGGAGGCATTGTTTTTTTGGGTTGTCCATCTGGTATCGCTCAAGAACAAGTGGTTACATGATTGTAGGATTTATATGGAATTATCATTGTAACCACCAGATTAACTGATTCAGTTTTGGAAGTGATCCAAAGAGGGTCTAAGTTCACAACAGTGTTATCAAATGTGAAAGACATTAAAGTGTCATGATGTATGATATCTGTTGTTTATTTTGTAACTGCATGGTTATACATGTAAATATTAAAATGAGAAACATATCGGATACGTGTTCTAGTGAAGGAATTTGATTTGGCATACACAACCTAAATATATGTCATGTATAAAAAAAAGCTCAAATTGAACTATTCAAATAAATCCATATTGTAAGCAACTGTGTATAAGAATCAGTACAGTAAATCACGTTCTTCCAAAATACAGTGCATGAAGGAGACAAAAAATCAGAAGCAGTTTCTCTTTTGGGTAATGCAGAGAAATATCTTGCATTGAGTACACCTCGTGTTTGTCTTGCTTTTGCAGCCCTTATTTCTGCATCTTTCTGCGTGATTGATTTCTACCATCTCTGGCATGTGCGTGGCTCCTAGTCTGCGCACAGATGGTTCTGTTGTCATCAAGTTCTGGATTATTCAACAACTCTTTAGCCAGGTGCAATTTGAAGTCCAGGTACTGTTTGGTGTTTACATTTACATTTACATGTATTCATTTAGCAGACGCTTTTATCCAAAGCGACTTACAAATGAGAGCACACTCACACACCAATGGTAGCAGAGCTGCCATGCAAGGTGCTAGCTTGCCATTGGGGGCAACTTAGGGTTCAGTGTCTTGCCCAAGGACACTTCGGCATGGGATCACCCGGGCCGGGATTCGAACCACCAACCCCACGATTAGTGGATTAGTGGACAACCCGCTCTACCGACTGAGCCACAGCTGCCGTGTTCTTCGCTGGTCATTTAAGTGCTTTGCTGTGAGACTTGTATTGTATCCAGGAGTTTGCGACGGAAACATAAAAAAAGTGACTAATTACACACAACGTCCATTTCTTGGTCTTATTTGACATTTGATAAAATCTCAGCATGCGGTCACACAGGGTCACGCCACCCATGTTGTCATTATACTGCCTGATCACTCCTGGTCTTCTGACGGGAACATAGACTTTTTCTTTTTTGGACCATCTGTAGCAGACATCTTCAGGATCTTTGCCATGAACTGATGAAGCCATTAGCACTAGTTTGTAGTGATTGCCAGCTCAGGACTCTTTCTGACCACAGACACTGATGCTCCTCTCCCCTCTTTCTGCAACGCCTTGTCTCTTGGCAGTTGGCACAGCTTTGCGACTCGGTTCTTCATTATGGTTCCTGTAATTGGAAAGCCCTTTGCCAGTAATGCATCAATAAGCTCGACTGTTGTGAAGAATCGGTCACATAAATAGGTGACTTTTTGTGGGAACAGACTCAACCATGCGTAGGACTGCTGCTGGTCCAATTCCCAATCTTTGACTATTGAATGTATTCTTCCTTTGGTACACTTCAGATTCCAGCATCAGACCATTTGGAGAAGCAAGGACAAAAACCTTTTGGCCAGTAGTAGTTTGGCTTGCTTGGAACATATTGCCTGACTGGACAACAGTCTGTGAAAGGGATGATTTGCTCATCAATGCAGACCTTCTCTGACTTTTAGAGGCTGAGACAGCCTTGCCTCATGCAGTCAAGTAATGGCCCGACTTTCCAATGAATGTCTGCCTTCTTTGTTTCCTCTGTTGTTGCCAAGTCATTAACAATCTTGAGTGAGCTTCTCAGCTTGTACTGGGAAAAGAATTGATTTGGACTCCAGTCTGCACGGCTAGTAGGGTGATCTTTACAGTCAAGAAGCACAGGTTTGAATCTATTATGACGGGGAGGAAAAACTCCAAGAAATTAAAGGTTATAGGAATATTAATTAAACCCAACACAAATCTATTTGTTATGGATGTGATATGGTCTCATTTTGACCACATTCATAAGTACAAACTTTGCATTCTTTAGCCAATTTGTATATTTCATGATACAACGTGGATAATATTCAAGACTCACTGATTAATTATATTTATCACTGGTTGTAGTGAATAGTGTGTGTATTGAACAGTTCACAACAATATTAATAGTGGCTAATTACTACAACTGAATAAATTATCCTGGAACTAAATAAATCATATGTGTTACTCCTGGTTCACAGAGAGCGACGTCTTTCCTGCTCATCCCTTTCTGTCTCTCTGTCTGTAACTGTCTGCTTATCTGAGTCTCCTACAGGTTCTTCCTCTTCTGCACCATCTTCTTGTATATCAGGTTCAAATTCATCCTCATCTCTCTCATCAGCTGACAGGTCTGAATCTCCCTCAACAATCGTATAAAGAATTCTCTCTGCTTCAATTCTGTCTCCTACAATATGGCATCATTAAGTACATTAAGATGGTCCTGGTGTCCACTTTAATTGACATTCATAAAAAGGCTAATATTTTTAAATACAAAAAATTTAATTCCTTTCAGAACTAAATGTATTATTCCTGACACTTTAATAAACAAGAATATATGTGATAATAATAGTAAAAAATAAATAAATAAATAACAATATTTTAATTATCTCTCTTCTTTCCATATAAATGTGCTTGTTGCTATGCCGGCCATTTTGGATGCTGTGTAAGAAGTTGTTCCTAGCATCCCAGCCTATCACATGCACCAGCATAGCATTAGAAAGCCCAGGATGTCTTCTCTACAGCACAGCAGGAATTGCTAGAGTAGCTCAAAAAAAAAAATCAAAGGAAATGCATGAAAACTAAATGTCTACTACAGAGGACACAAGTCAATGGGTGGGGTCTCAGGAGGATATATCAGTTTGAACAAATATTTGAACAAATATTTACTTCTTATATATGTATAAATTAGCAGACAGTATAGATTACATTACAGATTACAGAGTATTTATTTATTACCTTACAGATTACAGAGTATTTATGAGAGCAATGATGCAGGCCATTTGAATCGGCCCGATACTATGGGAGCCAAAAGCAACATGAGGAACTTAAGCAAAAAGAGGTTTGTGAACAGGCACAAAGCCATGGAATGTTGAGCTACATATCCACAGAAATGCAACCTCAGTGTAGTCTGGTAAACCCCCCCAAAAAACCCCCACATAATTTCACGTTTAGCTCAACAAAGATGTTTAGATGTTTACAGTCTTCACCCTGCTCAGCAGACTGTAGTACAAGTCTGTATTATTATTATTATTATTATTATTATTATTATTATTATTATTATTATTATTATTATTATTATTATTATTATTATTATATTTCAGTAGTCACGGTTACATAACTTAAACCAAAGCTATTTATTTATCTTCTTGCTATGCCACAATCTACTATAATGTTTACTACCTAATGTTGACTGCCAAAGCTTTATCTTGTTATATCTGTGTGAAATGTCACAATGGTGTCCATGTCACAGCAGTCCCATGGGTATGGTTGTGTGTGGTTCTGGTAAAAGTGAATCAAGTGCAGTGTTGCTTGCATCATTAAACATTTCAGTGTCAACCGCCAACTAAAAATATTCAGCCGACAGAAGTGCACTGGTCAGAAACTGGCCAATGTGTCTGACAGAGTTGACAACAATTAACACTCAACAATTAACAATTTTATTTTAAATTTTTTTTTTACAGCTCCAAGTTACTGCATTCAAAAAGCTTAATGAACCCACAAGATACTCAGTCTAGTTCATGAAACTATAATGTGTTTGCAAGACATAATCATTTTATCAAGATTTTAATTTGTTTAGATTTGCACAATTAATTAATTTGGTGCTAATGTGATGCGCTCTACTGTAAAAAAAAAAAAAAAAAAAAACAACACCCCCAGCCTCCATGCAGGCAGTGCGAAGGATAATCTGATCAAGCATACATCTACAATGCTAACTGCACACTTGTCACGATCGCCCCTTCTGGCAGCACGCTCGGAGAGCCAGAGGGCACGCGCATGCACGGTGTTGGATGTTCAGATGTTGATAACCGTGACATTGTTTACTGTGGACACGTGCGTTTGTTTTGTTTCTGTTCCATCTCCTCCCTGTTTTGTCATTGGTTGTTGTTCGAGGGTGTGGCTTCAGTGTTTTCAGCTGACAGCACTTAACGCTGATTATGTTCGGGATATATACCGCTCGCATATACACCACACGGAGGATAAGATATAGTATAGTTAATATAGTTAGATTGATTTAGTTAGTTTAATGTTAGATTAGTTTACCAAGACCACTCTGGTGTTGTCCGCTCCCAGTCTTAGTTTCGTGTTTCATGTTCCATGTGTATGACCTTGTTTCTCGTTTCCTTGTTGTGATTTCCACATAGCCCAGTTTATGCCTGTTTGCCGATCGCCCGTCCCTTTGCCTGTCTTGACTAAGTTATTTTGGATTACGATTAGGATTTGCCTGCCTGCCCTTAAATAAATACGTCTTTACCTGCACCTGCTTCCATATTCTACTCCCCTAAATCTCGCGACATGACAACACTTTAAGTGTTGTTCCTATTTGTAACCATAAAAATTTAGTATTCATGCATTTTTCATCAAACTGCCAGGCATTGGTGTTGGACTTAATACCGCTCCTCGCTCGAGCTGATATTGCGCAACAAAAATGCTCTTCAGTCAATGGCCAGAATTGAGACAAATCTCACGTGTTACTCCTATGCAACTCCATAGTTTATGTTTGAGGTATAAATACTGACGTGCAATTTTGGAATTAAATCCTCACAGCACACACTTAAGTCTGAATATGGCCCATGAAACCTAAACATGTACTTAATAAAATTATTTATTCAGTTACTTTTTATTTGCGTTTTATTTTTTAACATTTATCATTGTTTTATAGCAGCGTACCAAAGTAATCCCTTTATTAGCCACTCTCAGCATATAATGTGTATTGCCCATAGTATCACGGCCATACGTGAGTTAATAAGTATTGGGATCAAACAGTCCTTAATTCACAGTAGTACAGAGGTTGTCATTCACCTATAAAGTTGGCTGATGGAAGCTCTGACGTTCCTGTAAATAGGGTTATATTGTTCAGATTTTCCCTACACCGACCATTATAGCCAATACTGCCCGCCAAATTTGATAGACAGAAATTAAATGAAATAAATCCAGTAAATAATGCAACATCTAAGCGCATGGAAGGAGTGCTCAACTGTGTCATTACCATTTCATGTCTCCATGGTTACACCAGACAGCAGTCAGGCAGATGAATTCTCGCAGGACACAATTTCTGCACAGATGCTTAAGGATAGATACGCCATCTCAATTTATTTATTTATTTAGTTTTTTTTTTTTTTTTTTTTTTGATAACTTCTTTACTAACAGCAGCTTTAATTATTAAACTGAATCCATATGGAAACCAATATATTCAGAACTATGGATTGGAGCAGCACTGATGAGAGGGTAAACTTTATGATTTTCAGCAGGATTTGGATAAAGTACAGCTGGCACTTATTAGAGGCCTCAAAGTGTTACCTCTGACCTAAAACACAAATTGTTGTCTATTCCTTTATTCCGTTGCATTTCAGTATTTTCTAATATCATATTAATTACTATGAAATGTGTTACTTTATTTTAAAATTATCTATGACTATGATTCTCAACCAATTTTTCAGAGACTTCAGAAGGTCCACATTTTTGCTTACTCATGAATACTGTATGATGTGTATTCTGGTACAAGTATTGTAGGCATTAGATGAGAGCAAACAACTGTGTTGAGAAACAACAGTATCTCACAAAAGTGAGTACACCCCTCACATTTGTGTAAATATGTGATGATATCTTTTCATGTACAACACTGAAGAAATGACACTGTGCTACAATGTAAAGTAGTGAGTGTACAGCTTGTGTAACAGTGTAAATTTACTGTCCCCTCAAAATAACTCAACACACACACATTAATGTCTAAATCGCTGGCAACAAAAGTGAGTACACCCCTAAGTGAAAATGTCCAAATTGACCCAATTAGCCATTTTCCCTCCCCGGTGTCATGTGACTTGTTAGTGTTACAAGGTCTCAGGTGTGAATGGGGAGCAGGTGTGTTAAATTTGGTGTCATCGCTCTCACACTCCCTCATACTGGTCACTGGAAGTTCAACATGGCACCTCTCTGCAAAGAACTCTCTGAGGATCTGAAAAAAGAATTGTTGCTCTATATAAAGATGGCCTAGGCTGTAAGAAGATTGCCAAGACCCTGACACTGAGCTGCAGCACGGTGGCCAAGACCATACAGCGGTTTAACAGGACAGGTTCCACTTAGAACAGGCCTCGCCATGGTCCACCAAAGAAGTTGAGTGCACGCGCTCAGAGTCATATCCAGAGGTTGTGTTTGGGAAATAGATGTATGAGTGCTGCCAGCATTGCTGCAGAGGTTGAAGGGGTGGGGGGTCAGCCTGTCAGTGCTCAGACCATACGCCGCACACTGCATCAAATTGGTCTGCATGGCTGTCGTCCCAGAAAGAAGACTGCAAAGGTGATGCACAAGAAAGCCTGCAAGCAGTTTGCTGAAGACAAGCAGACTAAGGACATGGATTACTGGAACCATGTCCTGCGGTCTGATGAGACCAAGATAAACTTATTTGGTTTAGATGGTGTCAAGCGTGTGTGGCGGCAACCAGGTGAGGAGTACAAAGACAAGTGTGTCTTTCCTACAGTCAAGCATGGTGGTGAGATTGTAATGGTCTGGGGCTGCATGAGTGCTGCCGGCACTGGGGAGCTACAGTTCATTGAGGGAACCATGAATGACATCATGTACTGTGACATACTGAAGCAGAGCATGATCCCCTCACTTCAGAGACTGGGCCACAGGGCAGTATTCCAGCATGATAACGACCCTAAACAGAACTCGAAGACCACCACTGCCTTGCCAAAGAAGCTGAGGGTGAAGGTGATGGACTGGCCAAGCATGTCTCCAGACCTAAACCCTATTGAGCATCTGTGGGGCATCCTCAAACGGAAGGTGGAGGAGCACAAGGTCTCTAACATCCACCAGCTCTGTGATGTCATCACGGGGGAGTGGAAGAGGACTCTGGCAACCTGTGAAGCTCTGGTGAACTCCATGCCCAAGAGGGTTAAGGCAGTGCTGGAAAATAATGGTGGCCACACAAAATGTTGACACTTTGGGCCCGATTTGGACATTTTCAACTTAGGGGTGTACTCACTTTTGTTGCCAGCGGTTTAGACATTAATGTCTGTGTGTTGAGTTATTTTGAGGGGACAGTAAATTTACACTGTTACACAAGCTGTACACTCACTACTTTACATTGTAGTAAAGTGTCATCTCTTCAGTGTTGTACATGAAAAGATATCATCATATATTTACACATATGTGAGGGGTGTACTTACTTTTGTGAGATACTGTATATCTGTAATTTCTTGAGGTGTCTGAAAAAGCTATTTAGAATTACTTAGTCATCGTGGTTGTCATTATAATATATTATAATTGTATCCATAGCAAATCATTTTTAATATATGTCTTGCTCTCAGATGGTGATCACATTTGAATGACCGTATTTTTGAGAATGTACATTAGTTACGTTTACTGTCTTGTAGTTTAAATACGGATAATAATGTAAGCTATATTTAACATTTACTGTAAATATGTGCATGCATGCTGTTATCTATGTATGAACACAGCTCTGCTTGGATTTCTGGTGTTCTCTATTATGCTGCTTTGGGACACCAGACCCGCTCTTATTAGTGCAGGGGATATAATAAGCCCTGTGGCTGTGTGGATTGCAGCATGTGGGGTTAATGTAGCCTCTCCACAGGCCAGGCCATTAAAGCTCTATAACCCAATCACGTCCTGGCCAGAGCTCCCACTTAGCCTGGCACTGATGTCACCCTCACTAAGAAGAGTGGAAAAAACACCACTCATTCACCTCATTGGCAGAACTCTGTGTGGCCCTGGAAAAGTATACAGCCATTATTCACCCTGATTTATGTTTCGATGTACACTGTTACATCTAATCATCTGAGGCCTATTTTGTACTATGACTCAGCTCAATCTTGAGATGATTAGTCTGTGAGTTAAAATCTCTTATTTTATATTTTAGCAAGCATCATTTAGACACGATTATGCTAAATATGAGCCTGAAGAATTAACCCAGTTTCAGCTGTTTTGAGGTATGGTGGAAAACTGCACGCTGGGTTGCTTTTGTGTGGCTTGTGCAGTTTTTATTACAAACTCAACATTTGTTAAGTGTGTTTGGAAAAAAGCGCAAGAATGCTAAAGAACACAGCATATCATTCTTTTTTTGTGAGCATATTAGATTTTAATAAATAAATAACACATATATATTTGTTGTTTCGACTATTCTTTTACGTCAGTCATGTTCAAATTGCTGCATTTGTGTCACTAATGTGTTAATGGTTAAAACCTTTTCATATTCAATCAGCCTGACTGCTGAATTCTCTCTCTCTCTCTCTCGCTCTCTCCCTCTCTCTCTCTCTCTATCTCTATCTCTCTCTCAAACACGCACACACATACAGTACACACATTTCTGACTCTCACTTACCTTCTCTATGATTTATTTTCTCTCTCTCTCGCGGTTCAGACTTGGTGTAAGATCCAGCGGGGTTACTGGTCATTTGGTTGTAAAACATGCAATAAACATAAAACACATCTAGCTACAATGTAACACATATGGAAAATCTTTCATTTTGTATAGATAATCCAAATGAAATAAGGTGCTCTCCTCATTATTCAGTGAGTAACCACAAGTGGGAGCAAAGCATGTGGCACTCAGTTGGTGGGGCTTTTTTGTATTATTGTCTCTTTGAATATGATTCATTTTATTTATTTATTTTAAACTATAATTCTACTACTACTACTACTACTACTAATAATAATAATAATAAAATGTATATAGCACTTTTCTAGACACTCAAAGCGCTTTACATTGTATGGGGCGTCTCCTCAACCACCACCAGTGTGTAGCATCCACCGGGGTGATGCGACCGAAGACACAGTGTGCCTTAACACCCACTACACACCAGCTAATGGTGGAGAGGAGAGAGATGCATCTGATTCAGTTATGGAGATTATTAGGGGGCCATGACAGAAGGTCCAACGAGGAAATTTATCCAGGACACCAGGGTTATACCCTACTCTTATATGAGAAGTGGCCCGGCATTTTTAAGGACCACAGGAGTCAGGAGCTCAGTTTAAAGTCTTATCCAATAGAAGGTGCACTTTTAACAGTAGAGTGTCACTTTACTGGGGTATTAGGACCCACACGGTGAGCACCCCCTGCTGGCCTCATTAATACCACTTTCTGCAGCAGTCTTCTCCCATCCAAGGATTGTCCAGGCTCAGCCCTGCTTAGTTTTAGAGGGAAACCAGGTGAGAGTTGCAGGGTGATAATTCAATACAGTGGTTGCTAGTTATAAAATGTCTATCCATCCAGTACATTATTCTACGTATGTAGCTGGTGGCAGAGTACAACTGAGAAAGTAATGCAAAAATTTTCAGATTTCTATGTTTAATGCATATGTAAACACATGCGAATTTATTCAATTTTAGTGTTATTTATTGGTGAGATATGCTCTAACACATTTTCCCCAAATTGTCCATGAAATTCCATGGCAAATTGTCTAATTAATTTTGACATGCATGACCAAATAGACCTTTGGCCATTTATGAAAGACATAAGTCATCTGTCTATCTTTAAGGCCCTTTGATATTCCACAGCAGCACAAAAGACATGTGTAGTATGCCCAATATAGGTCAAGAGCAGCCCTAGTTTAGTCTGAGTAATTGTGTATATCAGTTGAAAATAGTTGAAAACAGTGACGGTGGAAAATAAACTTAGTGGAAATAGTTTTAAATAGATAGAAACTGTTTTTGTCTTTTCTGCATCTGTTGTAATCATACCTCATACGCTTAACTTGTAGTTCCATGCTGAATTCCAGTGCAAATAGTTTATTTGATACTCACAAGAGTAAGGGAAATCAGTGTGTTAGCTTCTTGTGTTGTGGCTATGGGGTTTGGGAAATGCTGCCAGTGGCCATCTCTCCAATGGAAACAAACAGCAGGATTCCTTCACTGCCACTTACTCGTGCCAGGCCCCTAGTCCACACGCCAAGTATTTACTATTCATCCAAAATGAAGTGGTACACACACTGTATGACACTGGAGTATAAATTCTTTTCCTGTTGTATACTGAATTTTCTTGTCTTGTTCCAATACTGTTAAAACTTTTCCAGTTTCTGTAATGCCCTTCTACTGTCTAATACTGTGCTTTTCCCTGTCGTCTCTTGTGCTGTGCCAGCACAGATGTGGATCAACCGTAAATCTAAAATAACATAAAAAACTGTAAATCTAAAATCACAGCAATGTTGATAACTTTTGTTTAAATGGAAATAATGGCAGATATTCAGATAGCAGACAAATTTTTACAAAAAGCTAAGAAAATTAATATTACTGGTGTCATGTGGTCATGAATGGGTCATACAACACTGCAAATGGGGGAAAATCTCATTTAGTGTTATAGTTTTCTAAGTGCTTCTTGGGAATTCTTGGGACGCTGCTCCAGAAGGGATTTCAAGAAATCCACAGTGAGGCCCTTATGTATCCCTTTCCCTGCAAAGGAAGGATTACTGACTGGAGATCCGTCAGAGACAGGGATAGACACTCTGATCCCTTGGAGTCTGCAATGCTTCATTGGGAGAAAAAGAGCATCTGTGATCCTTCAGCAAGAGAAAGAGAGCATCTGTGATCCTTCAGAGGGAGCGGGAGAAAGAGAGAGTGAGAGAAAGAGTGAGAGAGAGAGAGAGCGAGAAAGAGAGAAAGAGTGAGAAAGAGAGAGAGAGTGAGAGAGAGAGAGAGAGAGAGAGAGACACAGAGAGAGAGAGACAGAAAGAGAGAGAGACACATAGAGAGAGAGGGAGACAGAGACAGAGAGTGAGACAAGAGAGCGAGAGAGAGAAAGAGAGAGAGAGAAAGACAGAGAGAGAGAGGGAGACGGAGACAGACAGTGAGATGAGAGAGAGAGAGAGAGAGAGAGTCCAGTCTTTCAGAGAGATTTTCTGCAATGCTTCTAGTGGGAGAAAGAGGTAAACTTTGATAAGAATTTTAAATGTTAGTTCCAAAGCATTTAATAGAGGGAGGAAATTCCACAGCTACCTTGATGCTAGCTAGCTAGTCAGCAATCCATGTAGCTTGGGTTCCCTGCAGATAACTGTTTGTGTATGATAATCAAAAAGCATGATAAACAGTGGTTTTCAATCTATAGGTCACGACTCCACATGGGGTCAACTGATTTACAAATGGGGTCATGAGAGAAAAACTCACAATCTCCTGTTTGGTTTTATTCATTTGCTTTACGAATGAACATTAGAAATAGCTTACGATGAATTCAGATTTTGTGTGGTATTATATTGATATGTTACTGAGAGTCGCATTAAAACAAGCCACATTTAAATGAAGAGTGTACGTGCTACTTAAGTCTATCCGAACACACTGTACTAACATAGGAGTTGAACATTAAAAATAGACAACCATCCCTGTCCATGTACCTGTGCTCAACTAGTACTGTGTCCTATATCAAACCATTATTGAGCACTAATCGACTTTCCTATTACAGTTAATCTGCAGATGATCATCGGGAAAACCACACTGCTGGTATTGGTCGTTTCATCTCTAAGGAGAGAGCAGTGCTACTTTGCCACAATACTGTCTTGGGCGGACCAAAGCCAGAAATTGAGATTTAAGATTTACATAAATTTAAATAAATTTATTTTATTTAATTTTAGAAACATGAACTGCTGTCAAATGTGTCTTGATGATTTAGCAACCTCAAACCTTCAGCCTTCAAACCCACTGAAAGATCTGTTTTGTGTACCAATGTTCAGAATTTTTTAGATTAGTAAATATATTTGAATGTACGGAGTTTTTAGATGCTGCTCATGACAACAGTCCTGACAACGGTGTAAGGTTTTAGAGAGAAACAGCTGGTCAGCTGGTTTAATGTCACTGTACATGAAATCGCCCAACATTTAACAGTTCGACTTGGAAAGATTATGGACAGGGATGCACATGTGTGAACAATGCCAGTATCAAGCATCAAGTACAAACCAGCCTGCTCTATTTCACGTCTGGTGTATCACACCACCCTGGTGTGGATTATTTTTCTATAACAACACGCCCCTGTTTCAGGAGCATGTTTACCAAGATACGTGTTGTTTGATGAGACCTGAATCAACACAGGATAAAAATTCATGTATGAATTCATGTCAAAATAAACACAAAACAGAAACCCTACTGATGTTAATCCATGGGCGTAACCACGCATCCTTTGGGGGGGGGGGGGGGGTTTGGTGGTGGTCATGTCCCCCCCAATGTTGAGGAAATACCAATCTGCCCCCCCCCAATATACAGTAGAAAATATTTTATATATGTCCCCCTTTAATGAATCCTGCCAATCGATCTGCCTTTTCATCATCTATTCTATTTATTTATGTCTCTTCCTTTTTAATACAGTGCCTTGCGAAAGTATTCGGCCCCCTTGAACTGTTCGACCTTTTGCCACGTTTCAGGCCTCAAACATAAAGATATAAAACTGTAATTTTTTGTGAAGAATCAACAACAGGTGGGACACAATCATGAAGTGGAACGAAATTTATTGGATATTTCAAACTTTTTCAACAAATAAAAAACTGAAAAATTGGGCGAGCAAAATTATTC
>JAFFST010003579.1:2785-12888 GCA_022414735.1 Noturus placidus | reverse complement strand
CCCCCCCCCAATGTTCATACCATGGGTACACCCTTGTGTTAATCGATGCTATAATATAGCTCCTTTATATGTAAGCTGTGAGTGTATGGATGTTTAAATATTGGATCTGCTAAATGTTTTGTAAGACTGCCGATTGTTGGTTTTTGTGTTGATTAAAACACTGTGTGTGGGTTTTATTATAGTAATAAGGTCAAGACCTTCTTTAGATCCATAGTGGCAGAGCAGCTGAAGAAACCTGCCCCACAGTCGCTTAGATGTCAAACTTGACTCTAATGTGACTGGCAGTCTCTTCTCATCCAGGCTCTCCAAAGCTTCTATTCCTTACAAGGCCCTGCTGCAGGAGCATGTACGCTGCATGAGTTGATGCTGTCGTTCACGCCCCCTCTCACTCACCACCTCAAAGCAGCCTAGAGAGAAACAAGGGCAAGGGGAGGGAGGAAAGAGAGAGAGATAAAGAGAGAGAGAGAGAGAGAGAGAGAGAGAGAGAGAAAGAGAGAGAGAGAGAGAGAGATAGAGAGAGAGAGAACTAGTGAGGCATAGAGTGAGTAAGAGTGAAAGAAAAGAGGCAAAGTCTTTTAATAGACTATGAGCAGTTCGACTGAACACGTTGTCCTTACTCAATTTGTAAAGGGTCATGTTGTTAGGGAAAGAATAAATGTGATACATTATTTGCTAAGTTCTGGTCTACCCTTGTCCAGCATGAAGGAACTGCCATGTTTTTCTTGACAGTTTAATAGCAAGCGAAGTGAAGGGAGGTGTTGGAGTTGTTTAGATTAAAGAGTCTTAAATGGGCACACATGGAAACACATGGTGCTGAAGCTCCAACAATTCACCTTTTCACAAGCATGAAGCAAACGTTTCAACGTAGCCTGCCATATTTATGGTCTGAGATCGTAGTGATGTCGATATACAATGCTGGGTGGTCCGGCATGGGTTTGAGAGAGCCAGCAGTTTTAAAAGAATGTTTACGACCATATGTTCTCCTAGGACTAGGCGAAAGGGTGAGAAAAGACAGCTGTATGGAAGTCAGTTGTCCCATGTGACTGGTTTTGTTTTTGCTCTGATCTCACCTGCAAAAGGTTTCATTGCTCGTAATATTCATTGGCTTCTGAGTGTTTGCCTCCTTTTAAGGTCTTCATCTAATCCTTTAAGCAATGCAATTTCAAGTGTCATAATTCAAAGATTTTTTTATTTAATAGCTTACTGTATTTATAATATGCTCCACATAAGTGTAGCCCAGCTAACAACAATTAAGCTTAAGGTGAGCATTTTAAGATGCAGCAAGTATGTCCGTAGATGGCATTTCAAAGAATCTGACTACGTAAAAACCACTGGCTGTAATCGTGGTGCTCGACCCTTTTGATTCAAATGCAATGAACAAATGCAACTGATCTGTTGTCTGGTAAAATGTTTTGTTTGGTTTTTGGGACCTGCTCCTGTTGTAGACCATGACTACAACACTGTTCTTCCTGCAGATAAGTCCTTATGCCCTCCGCATACCTGGATTGTTGCTAATTTTAGCTAGGTAGTCTGTTGCTGCTGTGCTCATTAGCAAGATAAACAAACTTGCTAGCTTGCCAAGTGTGAAAAGTGTAGCTAGCTGCCAACTAGTTTTCTAAACCATGAATATATCATTGAGAGACTGTTCAGATTTGCTGTTAGTCATGCATTTCAGTGTCTAAACAATGTTCAAAGTGGCAACTCTGTATTACCGGATATGACGACACAGTCACTGTGAAAAAATTTTTGCATTTTCTTCAATAACAAGAAAACACAGTACTCCATGTAGGGAGGGCGATGATGTGAACTGACTGTGGACGTCGGGCTTTTGTAGTTTTTAAGCCACACGCACTTATATATAGTTTGTTACAGTATATCAGGGCACAGCTTTTGTGGCAGGAATTCTTTTTTCATAGTAGTCCAGACTGATCAGTGAGAAGCAAGTTACTGTGACAATCCTTGTGGTAAACCATCTTACATATGGGTGTATGTAGGGGTGTGCATGATGTAATCAGGTACTGCAATTTATATATCAGTATAATTATTTTTATATATCACTCAGTCCTACAGTGTACACACTGCATTTTTAGTTTCAGACAAAGGTCTGTTTTAGTTTTTAGTTTTTGTTAGATACTCGCATATGAAGCCAGTAACAGTATCCGTCCTCATTACTCTGTTACAGTTTTAGATATTAGGATTTCTATCATAAATTCTCAAGTTGCTAAGGCAGTGATAATGTGCCTAGTGCCTAGTGATACTGCTAGCATATTTCATCACTAGCACATTATCACTGCCTGTCTGTTATCCATGTTAAAAATTCAAAGAATTTCAATTTCACCACAGTTTGATGATTTTGGCTGGTAAATGTGCTTTTGTATTACGGTGTAATGATTATTAAAATGCTTTCATGTCATGTGTTGGCAGCAACACTAACATATGGACATATTATAATTAGGCTAAAGAAAAAAATAGGCATTCGGCTTGCAGCTCATTTTCAGTAGGCCTAATTTAAATAATCATTGTAGCGTTATATGTTTTTTAGGCAGATGGCTAGAGTATTAGAAACTAAAGGACAATTTTAAAGTCAAAACAGCACTATCATTATGTGCCCATGCAGTTTGCACCAACACATATATATATATATATATATATATATATATATATATATATATATATATGTTAAAAGATGAGCCATCATTCATAGCCGTTTAGATGTAATAGAGATGTTGTTTTTAATAAAGTTAATCAAAACAGGAAGGAATAATTGTGTCATAGTTTTTTTTCCCTATTGAATAGATGAAAAGTATGTCCCTGCATTTCAGCTGCAGCAGGATTCAGCCCGTGAGAACACCTCCTCCTGTAGGTTGATAGAGGTATAGCAGTTGAGCGACAACAACAGGAAAAAATAGAGATAAGACAGCCAAGAGATCAGCCATTCATTAATAATTAAATGAACGTAATTGTATATTACCCACAGAGCTGTTTAAAACCAGACTACCATCCCTCATTTCACTTAACCAATCTAATTTTTCATTAAGGATATGCAGACTGTATACACAGTGCAAACATTATAAAACTTTTATAAAGGTTACACATTGTGTGTGTGTGTGTGTGTGTGTGTGTCTGTGTGTATATATATACATGTGAAAAAATAAGTACACCCCATGGAAATTGTTGGCTTTTTTGACATATTTGGAAATGCAATCAGTTGATCCTCTTTGAAACAGTGCCTATTAATAAAGGTTATATAGTTGAACAAAACCATGAGGAAAATTTGCTTTTTCAATCATTTATTCAACAGAAATATCAATAGATGTGATCTTCTTCTGTGGAAAAAGTAAGTACCCTTGGCCCCAGAAAGCAGTATAGCCCCCTTTAGCAGAAATAATGTCTTGTAGGCATTTTAATAACTACATTTTGCATAATTATCCACCAGGCTTGCTGGAATTTTTGACCACTCTTCCATGCAATATTCTTTCAGTTGCAAGATGTTTGAGTTTTCTTGCATTGTTTTTCAAACCCCCCTACCACACACACACAACATTTCAATGGGATTCAAATCTGGGCTTTGACGAGACCATTCCATATCCCTCCGTTTCTTCTTTTTGAGCCATTCCTTGGTGGATTTGCTCGTACATTTAGGATTATTATCCTGTTGAAAGGTCCACTTTCAGTTCAACTTCAACTTTTGGAAAGATGGTCCCACATTATCTTCCAGCACTCTTTGATATGATGCAGAATTCATAGTTGAATCAATGAATGAAAGCTGACCAGTCTCTGAGGCAGTGAATTAACCCCAAACCATAACATTTCCTCCACTTTGCTTCACAGTTGGTATGAGGTGCTTCTCCTGAAAATCTGTCTTTGGACTGTGCCAAACATGTCTGCTGTTACTGTGACCAAACAACTCTATCTTTGATTCATCTGTCCAGAGTGCATTATTCCAAAAGGCCTGGTCTTTGTCCAGTCTTTGTCTGGTCTATGCTAATTCACAAACTGTAGCCTTGCAAAAGCTTTTTTCCTGACACGCCTCCCATGCAGGTCAAATCTGTGCAATCTCTTTCTGATTGTAGATGCATGCACTTTGACACCAACAGTTGTAAGACTTACTATCAGATCCTGTGATGAAATTTTGGGGTTCTCAGAGACTTCATTTTGCATCAGACAGTCTGCTCTTGGGCTGAATTTGCTAGGACATCCAGTCCTGGACAAATCGGCAGTCGTTTGAAATCTGCACCATTTGTAGAGTGATCTTCACTGGAATGATGTATTTTCAATTAATTTGGAGATGTTTGTAAATCCCTTGTCAGACTCGTAGGCATCCACAACCTTTTTTCTGAAGGCCTTACATGACAACTTTTTATGATGACACCACACACCTCAATAACAAAGGGAACACCAGACACTAGATATGAGAGGGGTATAAATAAGACAGGTTCCACCTGCACTCCCTAAGCAGGTTCTAATCACTGGCACCCGATGTTCAACATCCATCCATCCATCCTCTACCGCTTACTCCTTTATCAGGGTCACAGGGAACCTGGAGCCTATCCCAGGAAGCATCAGGCACAAGGCGGGGTACACCCTGGACAGGGTGCCAGTTCATCGCAGGGCACAATCACATAAACACTCACACAAATTCATACACTACGGACACTTTAGACACGCCAATCAGCCAACCATGCATGTCTTTGGGGGAAACCCCCGATGCACAGGGAGAACATGCAAACTCAACCACACATGGCCCCGGCGGGACTCCAACCCCGGACCCTGGAGGTGTGAGACGAACGTGCTAACCACTAAGCCACCATGCACCATCTTCGATCTTCAACACCTGATTCTAATCTTATGGATTTGAAGGTGTGATAAATATAGGGGTGTTCTTACTTTTTTCCATGTGACCGATCTGTTTTTGTTTTTTTTTTGTTCATTTAAATTGTTAAATTACTACAAAATTTAAATTTTATATGTCATTTGATGGAGTGTATAACCTTTATTAATAGGCACGATTTCAAAGAGTATAAAATGTTTGCTTGTCCAAATATGTCTGAAAAAGCCAAGAATTTCCATGGGGTGTACTTATTTTTTCACATAACTGTATGAATCGGCATCTACAGAGAGCACAGGCTCACCAAAATTGGACAGTTGAAAAAAAAAATCCTGACCTCTCTCATCAACAAGGCATTTCCACTTATATAACTGATGAATACTGGATGTTTTTCTTCCCCCACACTTTTCTATGTACACTCTAGAGAATGTTGATTGCATGAAAATTCCAGAACAGCAATTTCTGAAATGCGCTTACCTGTTTGGCATCAACAATCAAACCACAGTCAAAGTCACTGAGATCATATTTTTTCTCCATCCTGGTGTGGTGCTTAATCTGAACATTAACTGAAGCTCTTGGCCTGTATGTGAAGGATTTTATGACTTGCGCTGCCACCACATGATTGGCTGATATATATATATGGTTGAAAGTATGTGGACACCCAGAAGACTTTCCACTAAATTTTGGAACATGGCTGTGGGGAAGTCAGGTAAAGCGACCTGGCATGTAGACTGTGTTCTAATTCAGCTCAAAGGTGTTCAGGTGACAGCTCTGTGCAGGCCACTTGAGTTCTTCCAAACCACCCTTGGCAAACTATGTCTTTATGAACAGAGACATGGAACAGGATTGGGCTAGGCCCATTAATTCCAGTGAAGGGAAATCATAATTAGACACCATACACATACACATACAAAGACACCATAAACCTCCATCCTACACATTTTTGTGCCTCCAACTTTGTGGCAAATGTTTAGGGAAGGACCACATATGGGGGCCATGGACAGTGTGTATAGTGTATGCAGGCAACAATGGTGTAAAAAACAAAAAAACATAGAGTGAGTGACATTTGTGGCAGTGGAAATGATTGTTGATAAGAGAGGTCAGAGGAAAATGGTCAGATTTGTTCAAGCTGCCAGGAAGGATATAGTAACTCATATAATCTCTCTGTTAGAACATATGCCTTGCACCTCCAAGGTTGAGGGTTCAGATCATAGCTCCGCCCTGTGTGAGCGGAGTTTGCAATCTGACAATTTCAGTAAACTATTTTTGTTATAATCTGCTCTCTGTTATCCTGTATAACAGGGCTGTGTGTGTTGTGCACAAGCAAACCAAGTGGTGCACAGGCTATTTGGTTCATTTGTTTTCCAATTGCAGCAATTTGGCCCCAGTGTTGGCTGACAGTACCAGGTCACATAGTATCAACACAAATATTACAGATAATATATTTGTATTATAATAAATAACCAGAAGAATGTTGTTAGGATAAGCTCCCATTCCTGCTTTCCGCATTCTCATTTATGTTGCTGTGACTATTGGTGTGAAATTATTAGTGTAATAATTATTACTCTCTTTATTATTATTTGACTGATGTTTTGGGCTAAAAAATATAATAATAACAGGGCTTCTCTTAATTTATTTTTCATGTTGGCTGGATTTCGGTAAGGAAGTGCGGTCATTCTCAATTCTAAGCTAAATGTTACGGGAGGTGAGGCAGAAGCAGGTGCAGATCAGCATCTTTATTTACAAACAACAGTCAAAATACAGAAAATGCGGTCGATGCTGGACAAGATCATCAAGGTTAAACATAAGCTAAAGTCGAGGCATAGAACAAGAGCAGGACAGGAAAATTACACCGCTTAGCATGCGGAACGCATTCACCACTACATTCAGGTATACGTATAATACTGCGCCCAGTGCAAAGTAACACAAGAGCTTTAAATAGCAAATATAATCAAGCTGGATCACAGATTAGTGGGACAAATAAAGACACACCCTCAGACATCAACCAATGCTTGAACAGAAGGAGGATCAAAACCAAAACAAAGACACGTGTCCGTATGCAAGAGTTCAGTCTCGTGCACACGTGCTCTCTACAGCCGCTCATGCATGTCGACGCCGCAGTGCCATCTGCCGCTGGGAGCGTAACACTAAAGCAACTGAGATGCTTTTCTGCTCACCACAGCTCTACAGCGTGATTATCTGAGTTACTATAGCCTTTCTGTCAGCTCAAAACAATTTGACTTCTCTAAACAAAAAGGTGATTCATCAGAACTGCCGGTCACTGAGTAAACTCTAGAGACTAAAGTTATAGAAATACTCCAAGCAGCCCATCATGGCACCAACAATCATGTTGATGTGAACATTACATTGATGTGAACATGTATTGAGCTTTGCCTTCAGTAGTTTCCTTAACCACGGTTGAAGTCCAGAAAGTCTAGCATATTTTAAAGTATTTGCACATGTATTACATTTACATTTATATTCATTCATTAGCAGATGCTTCAATCCAAAGCGACTTACAAATGAAGAAATGTACAAATGTATAAATCGTCTATTGGGATGTCTTGATATTTATTGGTTATTAAAAGCGATGATATAATATTGTTTCCAATTTTGTTTTTCACAATATGGTACTCTATTGTCTCATCCCTCATGATAAAGGTATCACATGCAAATATGGCATCATTTGGAAATAAAACACTAGCCATTTTAGAGGATAAAGACCAAGAGCCTAATATAGGCCAGAGCATATGTGTGAAGCTAAACATCAACTCTTCATCGGGATGCCTTTCAGCTGTCAGGAGGAACATATTTGAACAAGGCATATCAGAGTCAGACAGACATATCAAGCATTTAGAAGCCCCTGTGGCTGGGTGCTGATAGAAGGGACAATAGGACCTAAGTGTATTTCTGTGGTGCTGTGGTGTGATATATTGTTTTTTGTTTTGTTTTGTTTGTATGGCTCATTCTAACCATTTTTTTTACTGTATATATGTCTAATAGACAAAAGAAACAAATTCATGTACTGGAGTTTATTTGCAAAATCCAGATCAACAAACTCATTAACATTATCCAACGCTTTAAATCAGAAAACAGGCTAGGGTCACTCACAAAAGATTTAAGACACTTAAATTCTCAGGTAAACTTGAGGTTGGAACAATTTTGCATAGACATGTAAAGACAAACCTGATTTATATACTTCAAGAACCAGGAAGTAAAATCGTATAATCCAGAATTCAGGAGATTAAAACCTCTGGTGGCTGGGAGGGGGAGTGCCCTAAACTGGTGTGAGCACTGTACTGTAGTGTACATGATACATGGATTAACTGTTCTAATATCCTAACTGGACCAATATACCTGGGACTTGACTTTTTCAAAGGAAGTCGTTGTCAGGGGTCTTGGGTTGACAGCTGGAAGTTTTTTTGGTGACTAACACATTGAGGACAGACATGAGCAGTTTCCCAGGTGTGTTTACTTCTCTGCATTCACTCATCCACCACCAGGACCATGGACAGTTCACCAGGGGTTGCTGATACCATAGAACGATCATGAAATTTGGAGTTTTTTAGCTCACACTTTGTTCTTTTGTTCTCTCTCTCTCTCTCTCTCTCTCTCTCTCTCTCTCTCTCTCTGCAGTTCTCAGGCACCAGTGTGATGGTGGACATTGCAGTGATGGGTGAAGCCCATGGACTAATCTCAGACCTTCTGGCTGACCCATCACTGCCTCCAAATACCTGCAGCTCATTGAGAGCTGTTAGTAAACTGCTCAATACCCAACTCACCTTTCAGCCCCTGCACCACCGGTCACGCATCAACCCTCTGCTGGTTTCCACTGATGGATGCACTGACTTTGAGGAGAGTGATAGACTGGCTATCCCTAAGGTAGGACCTTATTCTTCCATCTTAGTGGAAATAGTGTTTCATTCATATAAAGGACTAGAGACTCAGTTCCTGAGTGACTGGAAATGAACAGTGATTCCACCATCATGAGTTGGAATCCTGATGATGTCACCGTGGGGTGGGGGGAATAACAAAGCTATAGCTAATTTACAGCACCTCTCTCTGACAAGCACATATACACACATACATGTCGCATTTCTCATCAGATAAATAGTATAGCCTTTAATGAAGCAGACAGTGAAATACATTCTCAAAGAAGCTTGAACTGGTGCGTAGAAAAGTTTTTACCAGGAAAAACACGCATAAAGTTCAACGTGACCAAACAGCTCTCAAGCTCTTGCCCATGCTACAGTAAAATGATCAAACAAAGATGTTTATTAATCCTCTTTCATTAAACCAGGCCTTTGAGTATGTCACACAGCACTGAACGATGATCTTACACAGACCACTGCTAGTCATCCGGCTTCCCAGAGTCCTCCGACAGTTCAGCTTTTAAATCTCGGATAAATTTAAGGTGATGTTTTGGCAGTCGGAGTGAAGAAAAACATGAACAGGCCTGGTTCCCTAAGAAGTGTTTTATCTGTCATCTCTGCAGCTGTGTCAACATGAACATCTTGGAAATAGACCGGGTGAAAATTTGGAATCGGTGTACTTGAGAACTACAGTAATGCTAACACAATTCACAGAAGGTTGCAAAGAGCACAAGCTGTTTCATACGTTTTAATTACAGGCCTATGTGGCCTATATCTTGAAATGTGAAATGCAGGGAGTACTACAAAGGAAGTATTTGTTGCGCTATTAGAAGTGTTTATTCATTCAGCCACAGCAAATTTTTAAACAATAATAAGACTACTGAATCGATTCATGGTCTACTGCTCAACATTTTCACACTTCATACTTATAAAATACATATATTATACATATATTATATACACACACTGATCCACCATAACATTAAAACAAAACGCCCTAATATTGTGTAGCTGCCAAAACAGCTCTGACCCGTCGAGGGTCAGGCAGAAACCTGACCTCGACTTGACTGAACACCTTTGGGATGACCTCAACCTCACTAATGCTCTTGTAGCTGTCACGGTTCTAAGGACTCTGGACTCCATTTCCCATCAGCCACTGCAAGTCACATGTTTTTGTGCACCTGATTCACGTTTTGGTTAATGAGCACTGGTGGGTATATATAGTTGGGTTTTGCACTTAGTCTGGGTCTTTCGTTAATTGTATTTAGACTCCTGTTTCTGTGTTCCTCGGTGTTTTGTTTCATGCCCGTGTTTTCATGTATCAGTCCTAGTGCTAGTTTAATGCTTCTGTGTTTAGGTGGGTTAGTGGTTTTTGTCTTTGTTTTGAATTGTTATTATAATAA
>JAFFST010003560.1:0-10752 GCA_022414735.1 Noturus placidus | reverse complement strand
CAACAAGCCAATCACAACACTCACAGCGACAAGCCTGCACCCCTAGCTCAAAAGAGACACACAAAAGCGCGAGCACACACAGACACGCAGGCACTCGCACAATAGTGCGGAGTTCATGCAACAGAGAGTGTGATGCAAGCGTGCGATCGGGTAGACAACAAGACGCACGTGATCCGCCAAAAGAAGATGCGCCAGCCGACGATTATTGAGAGTTTTGGACTGATAACTTGAGAAAATAAAGCCATTTTTAGAAACCCTCGTTATTATGCCACTCCCGCTACTATGCCACTCTTGCTCGGTCCCGACAGGTGGCATAGTAACGAGATTTCACTGTATAGGGAAGATGTGAAATGTTTCTCCCAGCCTTTTGGGGGAGCTGTATTCTCTTAGATTTATTGTGTGAGTGAGCCCTTCTTTGCATGGGTGGAGATGTCGTTGGTTCAGTTCTGTTTCCTTGTGGAAAGGTGCTGCAATTATTTATGTGCATAAATAAAGGAAAGCTTCACTACTGTGACAACCCCAATCTCGGTGTCCTCCTCATTCATCCATCACAGAAACACAACGCAGAGCCATTTGGGGGAGCACTCAGACAAAGAGGGTTACATCTTTGGTGCCGTGACCCAGATCGTTGGTTTCTATGTCAATGGAAGTAAGCAATCCGACAAATTTAAAGTGTGGGTAGAAAGAAAAAAACACAAAACATTATTCCACCTACTCTCTTTTGTCTTAAAGTGACAGTGTTAAATATATTGTTGGATTGAACTGAGTTTTGCTTACGAAGGATTTATTTAAAAAAAAATTCTCTTCGTCCCTGAACTTTTGACATTGTGCTATGAGTGTTAATTTGTGGATTTGAGTAACAAATTTGTGAATGGCTTTTTTTTAAAACAATATCCTTCTTTTGTGCATGCGGGTGTATTTGAATCTCTTGAAGTGGGTTATTTTTTTTTCTTCTTTTCCACATTTTTGATTTATGATTATTTGCTTTGTGGTTGCAGGAAACTTAAGATATATACAACGAATTCACTTATATCATTAGTTTGCACTTTACTACACTTTTGATATTTTTACATTTCACACAGTGTATTGCACACTACATACACATTTCATGCTGCACAGACGTGAAAATGGAAAGGAGTGGAAGTGATATGCAGGGGCGCCATGAAACCACCCCTCATCGACCTCGTTCCCAAGTACCACTAAGGCAGCCTGTCTATGCCACCAGTAATGGAGGACAAAATCCAACATTATGAAGTAAGCATGCCCGTCGATGTGAGTATTGAAACTGTATTCCAGCCAAATGATAACCCCCAACAGTCGGTCAGGCCAAAGACTAGGCAGCTAGCGCCACATACATAGATTGTGCCCCCCTCGGCTGTGAGCTGGCGCCAGTTGGGCAATTGCCCCAGCGCTTTTGTGCAACAGCTGCCCTCAGCTCATGCCCAAGCCCCAGATAACCCATTCCATGGACTTCCAACCACCATGCACATGTCTTCAGTTAGCACACTCCCATCTAATGTCCCGACTGTTTCGTCCCGAACTGACATCCATGCCAATGTCACTAACGTTCAGGCTTCACCAAGCGTGGCCAACAGAATTCCACCTGACATGTCCCCCTCTCCAAATGACCCATACTTGCCCCCAGCATTGACTGTGCCGCCTAAAACTTACATATCTGCTTATCCAGGTATGGTGCAGGCACCCAATATATACACTGCTTCACATGGCCTGCACTCCCATGCTGCAATGGCTATTTCACCCCAAATCAACTTGCCTGGTCATCCGACAGCCACTCAGGTTCCTCCATCGTTATGTTATGGTGTGCCAAGTGACATGTATTCAAAACCACCTGACACACTCCAACCACCACCTTTTTGCAGAAAAAATACTCCATTCAAACGCCCCGAAATTTTAACGATTGACAGTATGCCTTACATTCTAACTGTGACGTTGTGTCCTCCTCACCTCCTGTTTCTGCTCCTATGACAGCGCCAGTGCCTCATGGTTCATATATGTATGCACAACAACCCATTTCAGTGCAAAGATCGCAGACTGCACTTCCACATGTGGCTCAACAGCAAGACGCATACATTCATGCCTCTGCAATGACCATGCCACAGCCCAGCTTTACACAGACACATCAAGTTGGAAATGTGCAAGTGTTCAACGGTGGTCCTGATTGCAGGATACTTATTGAAGATTGGATAAGAGATATTAAGTACCTCCTTGATGCTGGAGGAATGCACGCAAACCTGTCCTTTGCTACTGTAGTGCGACATTTGAGTGGTGAAGCCAGGAGGCTAGTTCTGAATCTCCCTCCTAATGAGCAGACTGCTGGCAGCGCTTTTGAAGAACTACGAGCTGAGTATAGTGATATGCAGACATCCCTGGACCCATTACCTGATTTCTATGAGAGATACCAGCGCCCTGGCGAATCAGCGTGTTCATATGCCATTGCTCTGGAGGCCACTTTGCATTCGGTGGAAGATGCGCAGTATGGAGGTCAGCCTTTTCTGGATAGCAAACTGACTCGTCAGCTCATGAGAGGATTGAGTGATGAAGAGGTTTTTCACAGGATAGCGCCGATGAAGCCTAGACTTCTAAGTTTTCGTGAACTTCAAGCAGAACTTCGTAATCTTGCACGGGAGACAAGGAAGTTTCAGAAACAGCCAAAGGCCAAAAAGACGTATGCCCAGGCGCAGTTTACACCTATGAGTGGTGACCAGAGTTTCGTAAAGCTGAGAACAGAGAAAGGAAATAGGTAGAACACTGACCTTACAGAACTCACAGCCATGGTAAAGAAACTCGTGAGCAGTCAAGAGGAGCAGATCAAAAGGTTGACGCAGCTGGAAGCTAGAGTTGGAGCATCACCACGGACTGTGCTTCCTCACACCCAGAGACCTCAAGAGAGTAGTGACACTGCAGTAAGGGGCGTAGTGTGCTATCGTTGCGGAAAACCAGGACATTTTGCACGTCTGTGTCGGACCGTGATGACCCCTATATCATACCCCCGTCTCAGTACCAGGAAGTGCGGAAGGCTATATCAGAGATGGAAGAAGCTGGAGTCATCCGTCCAAGCAAAAGCCCCTATGCATCCCCCATCGTTGTTGTTTCTAAAAAAGATGGCTCCCTGAGGATCTGCGTGGACTACAGGAAACTGAATTCCTGCAGTACCAGAGACACTTTTCCCCTACCAAGAATAGAGGAGGCATTGGAGGTGTTGGGACAGGCAAGGTTCTTCACGACTCTTGATCTTACATCTGGTTACTGGCAAGTTGAGGTGGCTGAACACGACAAGCTCAGAACTGCTCTCAGCACCCCCATGGGGTTATACGAGACTAAAAGAATGCCGATTGGTCTGCAGAATGCCCCATAAACCTTCCAAAGATTGATGACCTGCTGCTTAGGTCATCTGGACTTTGAGAGCCTCCTTATCTACCTCGATGATATAATTATCTTCTCAAAGTCTTTTAAAGAGCATCTTGAACGGTTGGAAGTAGTGTTCAGCCGGCTCCGTAAACATGGGTTGAAGCTGAAGTCACTTTTTGTAATTTATTTGTAATTTGTAAGTCGCTTTGGATAAAAGCGTCTGCTAAATGAATAAATGTAAATGTAAATGTAGCTGAAGCCTCAAAAGTGAAGTCTACTGAGGAAAGAAGTTCAATACCTTGGACATGTGGTGTCCGCGGAGGGTATTCATACAGATCCTGAGAAAATAAACAGAGTCCGAGACTGGAAACGACCGTCAAGTGTAAAGGAAGTGCTGGGGTTTTTTGGTTTCTCTGGGTACTATAGACAGTTCATCAAGGGGTATGCAGCATTGGTGGCACCCTTGTATAGACTTACCTCTGGAGACCCGAAGAAGAAGAAAAGAGGGGTGACAGGAACTTCTGGACCTGTGAAATCGTTTGAGTGGTCAGATGAATGTGAGAGAGCATTTGAAGCACTGAAGGAGAGGCTGACTACAGCACCAGTTCTGGGCTACCCCAACTTCAGCTTACCATTTGTACTGCAAACTGATGCTTCTTGTGAGGGTCTTGGGGCAGTCCTTGCACAAGTTCAAGATGGTGTGGAAAAAGTAATTGCTTATTCAAGCTGAGGTTTGAGACCACCTAAAACCCACTACCCTGTGCATAAGTTGGAGTTTTTGGCTCTAAAGTGGGCTGTTACAGATAACTTTTATGATCACCTTTATGGACATAAGTTTTCTGTGCTGACTGACAACAACCCACTTAAATATGTGACGAGTACAGCGAAGTTGGACGCCACAGGTCACCGTTGGGTGTCACAGCTTGCCATGTTTGACTTTGCCATTGAGTACAGGCAAGGGTAGTCCCATTCTAATGCCGATGTACTTTCAAGGATATCTGGTCAAGAGGTCACAAAAACTCTTCAGTCCTGCCCACAGTGAATTTCCTCCACACAGCAAGATCAGTCCTGCAGAGATGAGTCAGAGAGGAAGGAAAACGTTAGTGAGCAAACGGAGAGAACTGTGTGCAAGGAGAGAGAGTTTCTGGACAGGATTGACGAGCTAGCCAAGCCGTTTGATGGAGTGAGTACTGATGTGCTGCCTGCAATGACAAAGCTGGAGATCAGAGAATGTCAAAAGAAGGACCCTGTCATTGGACCAGTCCTACATTACAAGACACTAAACAAAAAGCCAAGACTTGGAGAAAGATTGAAAAATGGCAAAGATGCATGGCTTCTCTTAAAAGAGTGGAGGAGGCTGGTGGTCAAAGATCGAATTCTTTATAGGCAAGTTAAGGATGTTCATGAACGGTCCGTTGCTCAGCTTGTCTTGCCAGAAAAAATGTGACTTTTGGCTAAAACAAGTCTTCATGATGACTCCGGTCATTATGGATTTGAACGTACCTTAAATCTGTTTCGGGAACGATTCTTACAGGTCTAAACAATATAAGTATATGTACATAGTATGTATAATTACAAAATAATATAGACATAAATAAAAAAGAGCATTGCAGCAGAGAGAGAACAGTGGCATGAAAGTCAATGACTGGAGTGTGGACAGAATCAGAGTGGTTTCCGGGCCTTATTAATAAGGCTAGTGGCGGACGGGAAAAAGCCATTCATGTGGCCTGAGGTTTTGGTCCTGATGGCCCTCAGCCTCCTGCCAGACAGGAGTGACTCAAATATAATATGCCCGGGGTCACAAACTCCTGGTGACATACAGGTCCTGGAGCGACAGCAGATTGCAGCCAATCACCTTTTCTGCAGACCGAATGACACGCTGCAGCCTGCCCTTGTCCTTGACAGTGCTAGCAGCATACCAAATGGTGATGGAGGCTGTGATGATGGACTCAATGATGGCTGTATAGAAGTGCATCATCATTGTCTTCGGCAGATTGAATTTCTTCAACTGCCGCAGGAAGTACATCCTCTGTTGTGCTTTCTTGATGAGGGCACTGATGTCCAGCTCCCACTTAAGATCTTGGGAGATGATAGTACCCAGGAAGCGGAAAGACTCAGAGGGTAATGGGGCCAATAAGGCTGAGTTCCTCCTAAAGTCCACAACCATCTCCACTGTCTTGGGAGCGTTGAGCTCTAAATTGTTTTGATTACACCAGGTAACAAGATGGTCAGCCTCCCACCTGTAGGCGGACTTCCCTCCATTGGAGATGAGTCCGATAAGGGTGATGTCATCCGCAAACTTCAGAAGCTTGACGGATTGGTGACAGGAGCTGCAATTGTTGGTGTTCAGGTAGAAGAGCATGGGGGAAAGAACACAGCCCTGAGGGGATCTGGTGCTAATGGTCAGTGAGTCAGAGATGTGTTACACATGCTGCTTCTTGTCAGACAGAAAGTCAGTGATCCACCTGTAGGTGGAGTCAGGCACACCTAGTTGGGTGAGCTTCTCCTGAAGCAGAGCCGGGATGATGATGTTGAAAGCAGAGCTGAAGTCCATAAAGAGGATCCTGGAATATGTTCCTGCGGAGTCCAGGTGCCGGAGGATGTAGTGGAGGGCCAAGTTGACTGCATCGTCTACAGACCTAATTGGCTCTGTAGGCAAACTGCAGCGGATCCAGGTGGGGGTCGGTGATGGCTTTAAGGTGTGAAAGCACAAGGCGCTCAAAGGACTTCATAACCACAGAGGTCAGGTCCTGTGGTCCTTGGCTTCTTGGGGACAGGGATAATGGTCGAGGTCTTGAAGCAGGATGGCACATGGCATGTCTCCAGTGAGGTGTTAAAAATGTCTGTGAATACTGGAGAAGGCTGATCAGCGCAGTGCTTCAAGCTTGATGGGGAGACAGCATCCGGTCTAGCAGCTTTACGGGAATTCAGTCTTTTAAAAAGTCTGTTTAAAAAGTCTGGGGTTAGTCATATAGCTGGTGATCTACCTAAGTCCTTTCCAGACAGTCACAGAGTCGTTAGCTGAGAACTTGTGTTGGAGCTTCTCAGAGTACCGTCATTTAGCCTCCTTCACTGCCTTGCTAAACTTGTACTTCGACTCTTTAAATCTGTCTTTGTCCCCACTCCTGAACGCTTCTTCCTTGGCCAGCCTTAACCTTCTGAGTTTGGCTGTAAACCAGGGTTTGTCATTATTGCAACTCACCCTGGTGCTTGATGGAACACAGCAATCCTCAAGCTGATATATGACGTCACAGCCTCTGTGTACTCATCCAGATTGTTGGTAGCAGACCTGAACACATCCCAGTCAGTAGAATCCAAACATGTCTGGAGATCCTTCACAGCCTCACACCTCCTTGATGTCCTCACTACGGGTTTGCAGAGCTTTAGTTTCTGCCTGTAGGCGAGGATCAGGTGGACCATGACGTGGTCAGAGAGTCCCTGTGCAGCACAGGGGACAGCGTGATAAGAATCCCTGAGTGTGGTGTAACAGTGATCCAGAATGTTCTCCCCTCTGGTCAGGCATTTAATATACTGTCTGTATTTAGGTAATTCATGAGTGAGGTTCCCTTTATTAAAGTCACCAAGGACAATAACTAGGGAGTATAAAGCATACTATCCCTAAATAAATAAATACAGTACTTCCCCAGGCAAAAATGATGGAATCTCCACACTTGGAGGATCTTCACAAGACATGTGTTTTTCACACTGTCCTCAGTGCAAATACTCACACCACAAAGTGAGCTAACGAATCATCTACTATCAAGCTGACAGGATTTTTTGTTTTTTACACCGATCAGCTGTTCGAGTGAAACTTTTGAATTATAGCAGCTCTGAAATATATAAAAAGAAATCAAAAGCCAATGATGTTACTCAGCTCTGAGAGAGGAGATCTTCCACACACCAAGATTCAGTTAAAGAGAGTCACACACCACCTTTTACAAGAGGACCAGAGAGAGTTCTCTCAATAACAACTTTTATAACACCACTAAACTTACATAACTCTCTGGGAAAAAAACATCACAACTTTAGAATTCACAAACACACACACACACAGACACACACACACACAGACAGACACATACACACACACACACAGTCACACACATGCACACACACACAGACACACACACACACCCACACACACACACACACACACACACAGTCACATGCACGCACACACAAACACACACACAGACACACACAAACACACGCACACAGACACACACACACACACACACACACACAGATGTGTATAGAGAATAGTTTTTCCACATACCTGATTGAAATTTCATGAAGCTGTCGAGAATCAGGAGAGTCACACAGAAAAACATCATCCCTGAAAGACAGTTTATCGTTATTGCTTCAGTCTGTTTTACAAGATAAATAACATTTTATGATTTACACTCAATTTAATGCATATCTGTTCTATCTAAAAATCTAAATACTCACCACTTTGTGGTATTTTCTCGATAAAAGGACGCTAAAAAGTAAAGACTGTCAATAAGTCCACGATGTCAGTTTAGTGTACTTTCGTTTGTGTAACCTGTCTCAACATGCGAGACTTAACACACCTTTTCTTTCTAATATGCTAAGAATGGAGGTAGTGTGTTTGAGGGGACTGATTTCAGCTGAAGTTGCAAAGGCCCAAATTTAAAATGCTAAACATAAAACACTCGCTCATATTAATCCCTATATTTAACATGTGAGTGTTAATTGACTTTGTTAGTTTAAACTTCTTTGTTTACATGTTGGTGATTGATGATATTGATGATGGTTTTCTACATTACCCACAATACCATTCAACTTCCTGCTGATAGTAGCGTCACTTTGCTTCATCTGCTATGCTAGCTATATAAAACACAAAGTAGAACACAACTTATTCTAGATAACAAAAGAACACTCGCGTGTGACCAATTATGTAAAATAGCACACTTATATAGCGCTTTTATTCAAAGCGCTTTAGACCGTGTCTCATTCACCCATTCACACACACCAATAGTAGCAGAGCTGCCACGCAAGGTGCTAACTTGCCATAGGGGGCAACTTGGGGTTCAGTGTCTTGCCCAAGGACACTTCGGCATGTGGGCTGGGAATCAACTTGGTAAACTTGCTACAGGTCACCAGTTTGAGCTCGGGATTTTAAGTTTTTGTGACAGTAAGTTTTTGTGTCGGGTTGTTTTTTGTTTTGTTTTGTTTTTTGCGTGTCTAAAGTGTCCATAGTGTAGGAATGTGTGTGTGAGTGTGTATGTGATTGTGCCCTGCGATGGACTGGCACCCTGTCCAGGGTGTACCCCGCCTTGTGCCGATGCCTCCTGGGATAGGCTCCAGGTTCCCCGTGACCCTGAAAAGGAGTAAGCGGTTGAAGATGGATGGGATGGGATGGATATATAATTGATTTTTCTTGTGTTCTCTTTGTAGGAGCTGAGTGCTTCCTGTGGCTGGGAGGAGTTTTTAGCTGAACCTTAGACTTTACTTAATTAAGGGTCATTATTGTTATTGACTGGTATAAAGTTGGCTTGACGTTGGACATTCAATAATCACAGATATGCGGAAGTTAAGGGACCGTCTCTAAAGTTACGTACGACATTGTTATACATGTTTCTAACTTCGATAGCATTTGAAGGGAATGACTTGGTCATATAACCAACTGTAATGTTTTCATCTAGGTGTCAAAAATATCAAATCTAAAAGTTGTTTGTTATAGCAGACACCTAGATGAACACTTTACAGTTGGTTATGTGACTGTACATCATTACCTTTAAATGCTATTGAGCTTTAAATTATGGTATATTTTGTGTAGAGCCCCCATTAGATAGTGAAATTCATATAAAATGTACGTGATTTAATAGTTTATATTATTAAGTATCAAAAATCTAAAAGGAGGGTGCATGGTGGCTTAGTGGTTAGCACGTTCACCTCACACCTCCAGGTTCGATTCCCACCAGGGCCCTGTGTGTGTGGAGTTTGCTTGTTCTCCCCGTGCTGCGGGGGTTTCCTCCAGGTTCTCCGGTTTCCTACCCCAGTTCAAAGACATGCGTGGTAGGTTGATTGGCACAAAGTCTCCGTAGTGTATGAATGTTTATGTAATTGTGCCCTGCGATGGTTTGGCCCCCTCTCCAGGGTGTGACCCTGAAAAGGAAAAGTGGAAGTGGAAGAAACTATAGAAGATGGATGGATGGATGGATGGAAAATTCTAAAAGGTGTACATTATAGCAGACACCTATTTGAACATTTTACAGTTGGTTATATGACTGTAAGTCATTCCCTTCAAATGCTATTGAAGTTAGAAACGTGTATAACAATGTTGAATGTAACTTTAGAGCCGGTCCCTTAATTTACACATTGATATGAATATTGAATATCGAATATGTTCTCTGATTATGGACGATTGTGACTTTGTTTACTATGGACACGTGCACTTGTTTTGATTCTGTTCTGCCTCATTGGTTGGTGTTTGATGGTCTGGTGTTTTTTTTTTTTTAAGCTGTCTGTATTCAAGCTTAATTATGTGAGTTATTTAAACCCCTCGTGTTTCTGTGCAACTCGCACAGTATTGTTTTACTAACTAAATATAAGTAAGTTTAAGTATCAGCATATGGCTGTGTTAGCTAGCTTGATGTTTAAGCGGTTGTGTTCTCGTGTCTTGTTCTTGTTTTGTTTCATGCCTTAAATCTTGGTCCGTGTTTAGGCCTCGTTTTATGTTTAGTGACCTTGTGTTCGAGTAATAAAGACTTTGATCTGCACTTGCTTCCGCTCCAGTCTTGTTTCATAACAATCAGAAGTCAAAACATTGGTCCGTTATTATAGTTACAATTTATTTTTAAATTATGGTGTTCTTGCAAATTTTTATCTATGAAAATGTCTTCTTGTTTTATTATTTTTTATTAAATGATAATTACTGTTTTTAATGTCCTGAGATTCATGGCTTGTTATTGGATGACTCAGAATCAACAGAAACATGAATTGTGTGCTGATTATTCATTTATACAGTCTGATTTAACTTATTTCTGATTAATGATACACCAATGTATGAATATTAAAATTAAAAGATGAAAATTGACGATCCAAAAACAAACCTTAAATTATGTTCTGGGAACCAAATATTGTTAGCTGGGCAATTTATTATTCTTCAACCAGAAGTATGCACACCTGCTTTTTTCCATGTCGAACGCTATTGGCTGTTCCCTTTCAAAGTGAACAAGACGTTGCATTTGGCATAAAACTATGGGAAGTGCCTCTCGCACATGACCGGTATCTGATGCTTGTGTAAAATCATCATGGGCATAACCATGCATACTTTGGGGGGGCATGACCCCCCCCCCCATGTTGAGGAAATACCAATCTGTCCCCCCAATATACAGTACAAAATATTTTCTATATGTC